>CM034351.1:111267245-111367494 GCA_019925275.1 Mytilus edulis
GTTCACATGAATAATTTTAGCGCTTATCTGTATATTATGAACATTCATTACTATATAAATAAAGCGTATTTACTTTCAATTCTAAGTTTACTAATCGATCCATGGTGATCATTGATATAGTATACAGACCCTCTCTATTTAATAAACTGTGTGACCGCCGTGGATAGTAAACTTGAAAATGATAGCAGATAAAATTCTGAAAATACACTTTATTCGTAGTATATGTATGTTCAAAGTATACAGAAAAACGCAAACCGGAAGTCTAATCTGACTTAAAATTTCGTACAATGACGGGACAATATCCGGATGTCTTTTTTCTCGTTTTTCTCCTAAAATAACTCAATCTGAATAATCATATGAATGGATGACAAATGCGACTATGCACTGTACCTATAGGACACAGAGGCGTGTTGATTAATTTATTCTGGAAAGAAGAGAAGCGACACCAAAAATGAGGTCTTCTCGTTTAATAGTATAGAAGATACTCGATTTAGCCTACTAACGATTCGTAAGAACCCAACGAGTCACATGAGGACAAATAACACTTCCGGCGTACCAACAAATATGCGTTTTATCATCGATGAGTTATGAAAAACCCTGATGAGGATAAAAACTTTGGACAGGTTCGTTGACATTTGTGTGGATTAAATAACATTTTTCGATTACGCGACCTAAACCATGTGCCATACTTTTATTATTCATCTTGACATTTTATTTAATGAAAAGTGTACCTAAAAACCTTTAAAAGAAGATTTTTGAATGAACTTACCATTTTTAAACAGTGATTATCAACTGCATAGTTCGGTGTACATTCCATTTTTTTTTCTATTTAAGATTAACTTATTGACCAGCAAATACTGATACATTTGTTTAAATTTTACAATTTTTAACTTCGTCTTTGTTATTGAGATGAAAGATGAAAATTGTTAATCATACTTGTATAAAAGCGTGTTTAAAATAAATCACAATACTCGAAAAAACAACATATCACATTTTTCAAATATATAAATTAAGGCAACAGTAGTATACCGCTGTTCCAAATTCATAAATCGGTAGAGAAAAAAAAAAACAAATCCGGGTTACAAACTAAAATATATAAACTATAAACGTGCGAATCAGTACTGTCTAAATATCTAGATATTTCATTTAATTAAGGGTGGTATTTTTATTATGCCATTGATGGTCTGTTCATTAGATAGAGATAGCGGGGTTGTTTTGTTCGTTGAAATTAGGTGTATTAACTATTAGCTTCAGTTGAATGATATAATAACCCACCAATGACCACTTTATTGTCGTCCTAGAAAAAAACCACTTATCAAATAATCAATGATAAAATCAATTTTAGATTGGCAATGCAACGAAGATTATTTCTGGATTATAACAAGTTCCTTCAAAATTCTTGAATACATAATGTTCCCATAAAGGTAAGCATGTATCCCTTGAGGAGTTTATTGACAGTTACGATTTATTAATTCACTATCCTATAATCTTTTTTACGCCGTTACTGATTGAAAGAATTGTAATGGAAAAATCGAAACAAAAACCCCTATTAACCTTATCAAATATAAATAGAACGGAAAATCCCGGAACAAATGTCAAAATCAAAAACCCCAATAACACAAAAACGAATGGAAAACAATTGTCATATTCCTTATTTGGTACAGACATTTTCTTTAATATGTAGAAAATGGTGGATTAAACGCAGTTTGTCAGGTAGTTTGAAATTATCTTAAATGTAGCAAACAAAATGGTGTATACTGTTTTTATATTTTTAAGAAAAATGTTTACCGAAAAATACATGGAGAGGAGGACAAACAAATTTAAATAGTTTACTTGCGGCAACCTTCATGAGCCCAAACAACACCCATTTTAGCAATTAAATGGTTATCCTAATTATATTCGCACATTTATGGACCACATCTGGTATGACTTTATTTATTTCACTTGACTTGGCGGGGTTTAACCGGTTCTCTTATTTAAGATCAGTCCATCTATAGACAGGTGTTTCGAAATAAACTCATTATTAAGTGTCCAGTTATTTGTCACAAAGCATAAACTCAGTATAAACTGGTAAAAAGTGTAAATTTGATTTTATATTGACACCACTCCATCCTCGCTTGCAAGAGTGTAGAGAAACACATTGATATATATAGCTAGTTCATACATTGAACCGAGACTGAAATTTCCGTTTGCTTCTCTTGCATTTAATTTTGCATTGCATAAAATCTTGTTTTCCTCTACTGTCATGACGTTTGTATATGTAATATACTACAGCCACTGAAATAATGTTTATGTGAAATTGATGTTATATCTGCATGTGCATCTATGAGCTTGCTATCAATAAACGTGAGCATATTTTAAAACGGCTGAAACTATGTTTTAGTTATTGTGCGGTCTGATTAGTCAGAGGCTAAACGTCAGGTTCGGGTAAATCTGTTAACGGTATTTCTGTTATTTCATTGGTTATAAATACTATCTAATGGCTGCTTCGTGGCTGAATGATTATGGGGGAAATGAAGGTCATTTTAACGTCTGATTGGCTATTAATGAGTGGCATGCATAATATGTTCAACGCGTCCGTAAGTGGGGTCGGATTGAAATCATGATACTAGGTTATAGGTACATATTGTGATAAAGTGTTCATTTGCTATAGTGATTAGTTATGATGATAACTCATCACAAACTGTCAATTTGGTACAGATTATATAATCATGTGACAATGACTTTTTTTGTGATGATTTAATTTTGAAATTATGTTGCTATTTTGGTAAGAAACTGTACATTTATGTATTATTGCTATTCTCTAAAAATAGAACAGTAATGTGTATAATTTACACTTTAAACTGCGTATTAAAACGGTTAAATGATTGAGATACTTTCGTGTTAGATTTCTTCGTATAAAGCTTAGATTTTAAATAGTTAATACACAAAACGTATGCTCTATGTATAAAAATAATAACCATTTATTTTTCATTGCTTGGACATATCGATTAGAAAATATTAAAATCACGGAATTTACCGAAGATGTAATTTCGTTTCCAGCACTTTCATCGCTTCATTGATTTCTGGTGTAAATAAACAAACCCGACGATACTGATTAGAAGAATACAAAAATTACAAGGTGAGCAATATGGTTTCTTATGTGCAAAGAAGCCTACACCAAGCATCACGGTATTGTTATTGGCAAGGGTTTCAGTGCACTATAGGATACTATAGTGTCAGCTGTTGCAAATTATATAATTTAGCTTTTTACAATGCACAGCTCTATATTTGACAATGACCCCCAAGGCAATCATTTTATACGATCCTTCGAACCCAAAAAAACTTGCAACACAGTGAACTCCCAAAAAAAAGTTTGCATGTGGGGTAGACAGTTGGATGATCTTTGATGTACTCGTACATGATGATTTATTCTTTGGGGTTGTCAGGAGGCTGATTTAGAAGGGGGCCAGGGGGCTTGCCATCCTTTTCTGGGAAATTTTGTGGGCCTGCACTTATGAAAATTTCTGGATCCGCCACTGGTTGTTGGACCATAATAGTCCCAGTTTGGACACAGTGGTGATCAGCAGTCATTATAAAAAAGAAGATGTGGTATGATTGCCAATGAGACAACTGTCTACAAGAGACCAAAATGACACAGACATTAACAACTATAGGTCACCGTACAGCCTTCAACAATGATCAAAGCCTATACAACACAGTCAGCTATAAAAGGCCCTGATATGATATGTATAACAATTCAAACCAGAAAACCAAGGCCTTATTTATATACAAAAATGAAGGAAAAACAAATATGTAACACATAAACAAACGACAACAACTGAATTACAGGCTCCTGACTTGGGACAGAAACATACATAAATAATGTGGCGGGGTAAAACATGTTAGCGGGATTCCGATCCTCCCCCTAACCTTGGACAGTGGTACATGTATAACAGTACAACATAAGAACAAACTATAAAAATCAGTCAAAAAAGGCTTACAGTGGCGTAGCTTGCATGTATGCTCAGATGCTCAAGCATCCACATCAATTTGACAAAAAAAAATCTTTTCTTTAATAATTATCAGTGGCGGATCCAGAACTTTTCCTAAGGGGGGGGGGGGGGGGCCCGCTTCAGTCATGCTTCCCTATATAATCAACCATATTTTTCCCACGAAAGGGGGGGCCCGGGCCCCCCCAGGCCCCCCCCCTGGATCCGCCTATGTTTATATAATGACAGTTGACAGCATATACACATGATGGTATCCGAATGTATATGAGAATATGAGAATAGTTTTCCAATCATTTCCGAAGCCGTATTCGTGGTTTTTCCTTTATGTAAACAAGATGGATAAAAAAATCCGAAACATCATATCCTAATAACGTTTTCCCCATTTGATTGGGGACTTTCCTTTTTGAATTTTCATTGGAGTTCAGTATTTTTGTGATTTTACTTTTTCTTTTGCACGAAAGACGACGACTCTATTTGTAATGGAGTGTTTTTATTCCAGGATTCACGAATACCCTTTTCCATCTAGGTACAAATATTAATGTTGTTTTCAATAAAAGATCAGAGATCCAATGTCCCCGCATCCAAGACACATTTTTTATGTACAAGAGGGCAAGAACTAAACTAAGCACTTTTCTTTTTTTGAATTTATATCTCGAGAGAAAAAGCTTCCAAACAAATACAATGAGATTTGCATTTATAATTTATATTTCCAAGGGGCATATATTGGTTAAAAATATTTGATCAGGATTTATACTCGCATGTGTGACATTGCTGCATGATGATATAAGTTTCACAAAAATCTGGCAAGAATTGTGCAAATGACAGCGCTAACAAGACTGGACGGTAGACGCCCAGTATTTCCATATCCTCTCGCAGTAATGAGTTAAGACAAGTAATCAAAAACCCCATTGGGAGGCTCAAATTCTAGGAAAGGAGGGAGTGTCACTTCGGTTCCTATATTCCGATGTTCCATATACAGAAGTGCCGCTGTATTAAATGGGTTTGTTTTTGAGATGTCAAATATAAGATTTGGTGTGAAACTTTTATACTAAATATTTCTGAATATAATGATGATAGTATTGTTCATAAAATTCTGTTGGAAATATAATGTATACTGGTGGGTATTTTGAAATTAGACGAAAATCTAACCAGTGTTGGATTCTTGGGGAATACACTGACATGCATACAGGAAAAATTTGATTTTCTGCATAAAAAAGTCCCAAAAAGTTTTGGCCTCGTTCCGCTCGGCGACAGTTCGCATCCACATCGTTCCAACCCTGGCTACGCCACTAGCTTAACTCTTCAGATTGCCCATTGATATATCAAAAGCACTGAAAACTTCATTTGATATGTCTGATTTCAATTTATTCACATCATGATCATCAGGTCTTACACTTAGTATATTTTTTCGTGATGAACATTACTATTTGGTTGATTATGTAGGAAATCACTAAAGCATGACTGGAGAAGTCGCCCCCTCCCCCAGCCCCCCCTTATTGTCCCAGCTGACCTGAGAATCTGTCCCATTTTAACCATTAACGTCATACAATAATTACTTTTCCATTGTGGCATCATATATTTTGTATTACAACATCAAAATTTTACATGGAATATATGTGATGTACATGCATGTACAGTTTGTAATGGCAGACATATACATATTGTAGCAATAAGGTGTATCCAAAGCAAAATAATTAATAATAAATCAACTCAATGGATAGAAGCATACTGGTAAGTCAATTTTTTTTTTCACACAGCATCTGCATAGAGTGATGAGATATAAATCAGGAGATCAATCACTGGTTTTAGAAGTCAAGAATTTTTATATTTTACTTATTTGGGTAGATACATGTACATGCAATACAACATTTATCTTGTCATAATACCTGTACGCTCAGTGTTCTTCATGAAAACTATCACACTGATTTTAAATCATTATAGGAAAGCACAGTGTATAAGCAAACATTTCAGGAGGCAAAGAGTCTATTATAGACTGACTGCAATAGTCTGTATATTATCTGAAAAAGCTTAGTTCTTGTCAACTTTCTTATTATTTCAAACATTTAAATAGATGTCTCCCAAATTTGGTGTATTTCTATTAGCTTTTTTTAAAGTCATTTTCATTTATTTTTCAACCTGGCCCAGAAATATGTTTAATATAGCTGATTTAGAGAAAGGCGACCTGGGTCACCTCTTACAAAGGCTATATTTATTGTCACTGCAAACATTTTACCTGTTCAACACCAAATGCTATCAAGTTTGGGGCCCCTGGCCATGGCCCTTTTTTTCATAATTCATCTTACATACATGTACATCTCCTTTGAATTGTTTGCTTATTTGTTCTATGGTCTATCTATGCATATCTATCTAGTATATACCACATTTTCATGGTCCCACAAAAATGTTTAAAATGTATACATTTGACTTTTTTGTAGCTTCTCTCATGTGATAGCCATACCTTTTTGGTCACTATTTATGTGTTGCGTTTAAATATGAATTGTAACACTTTACAGTGACTGAACAGGTAAAACAAATACTTCTCAAGAAACAGAAAAAAGAAGACTACTTGGAACAGCACCAGACTACATGTATGTACATGTATGAATAAAAACTCAGATCGGAATAGCATGGAGGATATGATATGTCCTTGTGAATAAGCAAGGAAAGCTTTTAATAATAGTGCCTATTTTTTAATTTACTAGATTTTTCATTCATTATCTGTGCAAATTTCAACATAATTTGTCATAAGTCCTTATCTATTAACTTTACTCAAACTTTCAGTGGTGGGTCCAGAAATTTTCATAAGCGGGAGCCTACTGACTGCCTAAGAAGGGGCCAACTTCAGTCATGCTTCAGTGATTCCCTATAAAAACAACAAAATTTTTCCTAAAAAAGGGGTGGCCCAGGCCCCCCGAAAAACCCTCTAACTCCACCTCTGACTTTAATTTAATATGACAAGTGTTTCATTCACCAAAATACTGGTGCGTTTCTGTGATAAATATCATGCACAATTTTATAAATGAGAGGGGAAAGAAGATCCACATGTGGTGTACCTGCACATGACAATTGCAAACTGCCCCATTTTTCTAATCACAATCAATCAACTGATCATGCTGATACTGACATTACCAGAGAGTACACATCAAATGAAAAATCACAAATAACTGATACATATTATCAGATATTACAGAATTAAATATGTTTTAAATTTATTACAAAAAAATGTGTTCTCAATCTTGTAGATAGATATTACTGGATCTCATATACATGTAAGTACCAAAGACAACTGTCTATCCAAGTCACAATTTATAAAAGTAAACTATTAAAGGTTGTAGTTTGGTCTTCAACGCAAAGCTTGGTTCACACCAAACAGCAATTTTATATAGTCCATATCAATCATGACAATGGCGTTTGGGGTTAAACATGTTTTCGTAGGTAAATAATATTGCCATGGAACTTTTTTCATGAGAGTGTTATAGTCTATAGAGTATTACTTCCTGTTTGGTGGAATAGTGAAATAGAAGTCAATACGTTCTTGCTCAATCCTATGTCGCTTTGAAGGTGTCATGATTGTAATCCTCAGCTTAAGCAATGTGTTACTGTAATTTGAATTTCAAAATGACTGAGCGACGTTTTTCAAAGCACTGGTCACCTCAACCATAGCGAATCACATGACTTTGACAATCAGTAAATTCCAGCGAAAAATATCTCTATAAGTAAAGACTTGTCGGATAAAAATTAAATAATAGAGTACACAGGAAATGGCAAAGTTCACATAGTCGCGTATGATTAATCATTTAAAAAAAAAACGAGCAAAAGGGGGGGGGGATGGGGTTACACACTTTACGTCCCCCTCTGGATCCGCCACTGCCTTCTGTTGTTGTCCATTTTGTCAAGTAGTAATCCTCAAAAGTATGTGTAGGTTATATGCTATTTTTATCAAGTTGATTATAGACCCAGAAATCATTTTATTATAATATCATACCCCATTTCCATTCTCAATTTTATTAAGTCTCCTTCCATTATAACACGGGTCCACCAATAATACAACAAAAATGACAAATTAGTAGAAAAAAAGCGCTATGTTTTCATATTGCTTGAAGTGCAATATTCTAATAAAAATAAACTACTCACAAACCACTGATCTCAATATAATCAGCTAAAATACGGCAAGCTTTTTAGAAAAGCTATTACTTGTTTATAGGACCATTCTTTATGTAAAGGGATTTACCTGCACTGATTTATTATTATTGTATATTCTATCATGCTTACACATTGTTGTTAATAAAATTGAATTTTATGCGACTGTAACACAAATGAGGAGTTGAGCTAGTTTTACATTAGTATTTCATAAGGAAATGCCTTCCACAAGTCAGGAATGTGTTTGAGTTTTCGATTTTGCCTTTGATAAAGAATACTTTTGTAATTTTTACGTGTGTAGAATGTGTTATTTCACTAAAAACAATTAAAAGGGGGCTGATGTAAAAAAGAGAAAAAAAGAAACTATTTAATCCCAGCATATGTTAATCTATTTGTTCCAAGTCGGAAACATCGTTTTAACACTTCGATAATTGGATGTTGATTGCAGATCTTTGAACTCTGTTAAATAATTCACAACAGTTTTACACGCGGTGTGCTTTGATCTAACCATTCAAGATACCTACAAATTGTTGGTTGAAATCGTATGTTAATTGACTCTAAAAAAAGAAGTACACTATACCAGAGGGAGACTAAAACGTATAACCCAAGGTTCCTTGTATCTAGAAGGAATCTATAAGAAATTTAAGGAAAGCAGATACTACTGTTGGCGCTCGTGTGGGACGGAAGATGAATACAATATGATTTGGGGTCATCTCAAAAAGTACACATACTTATCGTTTTGTTTTTGTTTTTTACATATACCTGTATGACCATTGAAATACGTTATGTATAGCATTCAAGTCATAATTATTATTGAGCATTTTTAAAGACCTAAAATTAATTTGTAAATGTAAATTTTAAATCAATAACGTGGTATAATTCTTATATGATTTGCATATCTATAAATACTTGAATTGGATTGGTCAATTAGAATTTTTCTCTAAATTTACACTCCGATAAACCATGTTTCCGAAACTACTTTTGAAATCTATTCATGCGCGATACACAAGCTTGCAGTGATCCCGGGATTTTCAGGAAACTGAGATTAAAAAACAATTGCATAACAGTTGTGACTATTCTAGTGCATATATAACCAAAAAAAAAAGAAATAAATTTATTGCACTAAAGCTTCGAAAATGTACAAAAATTAAATTTAATAAAATTCCGCGAAATTTCATGAAGGATTTGGCGAATTTACGTCATGGCAAAACACGACGTCATACGAATGGAAATTTTCAAGGGAAAGATTATTTCGTTACGTGTACGCTTCAAATTCGGATAGAATTTAATTAAAATGAAGTTTTTGAGGTAGGTGCTATTTCATTTAAGATTACGTTGTATTTATCGGACATTTATGGTTTTTAGAAAGTCAAGATGGCGGCGTACTCCTTAGTTACGACTTGCCATTGTGCTTTGGATGATAAATATATATAGTAGCCATCAACCAAAAAATGTTTGGCTGAAGAATTATAAGGATTAAACACATTTTTTCTAGAGGTTATTGATGTGTAAACCGGGGCTCTTACTCACAAACTCAACATAAAAGTCCTTCGGACTTTTATTCAGTTTGTGAGTAATTCGCCCCGGTTTACACATCAATAACCTCTAGAAAAAATGTATTTAATCCTATAATATTGAAGATGATTATAATCCATACATGCAGTTTTAATTATTTGAATACGGAATGCAAAAGCTGAAACAAAAAGCAAATCTTTACTTTTTGTGGAAAAAGGGGGGACATGTTTTTATTTTATTTTCAGAATAAACAAATTCTTGCAAAAAAAAAAGGAACAATAGTTTTGTCTTGCTGCATCTCCCAATGGAAACGAACTATCGTTTGACTCTCATTCTGGAACGATTTTGAAAAGTAAAACAATTTAAACATTTTTTTTTGGAAATCAAAAGACACCTGTTACACACGATAAATGCTTGATAATTTATTTGAAAGGTGCAATTTGTGATTTTGTCTTTGTTTGGACTTTGATTGTTCATTTACCTAAAAACATAATTATTGTATGATTGGCAAACATTTGTTTAATACGTCAATGAGTCCAGCACACAATTTAACTATTTGTTGTTCGTTCCAATGTTTTTTCCATAAAGTTTCCAAACTATTCTGAATAGATATATGAAGATGTGGTGTGAGTGCCACCTCCATCAAAATAACAATTTAAAAAAAGTAAACCATTATAGGTCAATGTACGGTCTTCAACATGGAGCCTTTGCTCACACCGAACAACAAGCTATAAAGGGCCCCAAAATTACTAGTGTAAAACCATTCAAACGGGAAAACCAACGGTCTAATCTATATAAAATAAAAAAACGAGAAACGAGAAACACGTATAAATTACATAAACAAACGACAACTACTGTACATTAGATTCCTGACAGATGCAAACATTTGCAGCGGGATTGAACGTTTTAATGGATCCAAACCTTCTCCCTTTTTCTGAAACAATAGCATAACATCACAACATAGAAAAACACACGACAAATATCAATTGGCAGGCTTAACCGTTTTATATGGAATATCCGTTTAACAGATGATAGCGGATATGTCTCTAATCCCGTTCCCTTTTCATGAATGTGACCTAACGAATTAGTCTTATTACCGGGTTTACACTAACATGAGCAACGCGACGGGTGCCACATGTCGAGCAGAATATTACCCTTTCGGAGCATCTGGTATCATCTCTAGATTTTGGTGGGGTTCAGGTTGCTTATTTTTTTAATTTCTTATGTGGTGTTTGTGTAATATTGAGGGTAACTTTTCTTTTTTCTTAATGTCTTGAAAACTTTTTATTTCTAAAATCAACATTATTAAAAAAGATATCCTATCAAAGACGCTTGATAATGATATAAAATGTATAAAAAAATAATAGATAATTCTCATGATTGATATACATTGATCTAAAAATGAATTTATCCAACATTTCTGGTTCTTAAAAAAATGATTGCAGCAGTACCAAACACACTAATACAGGTAACACAAATATTGAGCATTTGTACTTTTACAGATGGTCCCCAAATCATTCTGTATTCACTTTCCATCCAACGCGAGCGGAAAATAACTTTAAAATGTTACTTTTTAATGTTAAGTTTACAGTTCAAAATATGCATGTGAATAGATTAATATTGTGTGTAAACATTGACTCTTTGAGATTTTGTAAATCATTGTTTAAAGATCTGTTGGTGACCTTCTGCTGTTGTTTTTTTCTATGGTCGGGTTGTTGTCTCTTTGGCACATTCCCCATTTCCATTCTCAATTTTATTTATAGTGATTTAGATGATAACACAATGTTGACTGCTGTACCCCTATTTTTTTTACCTTTTTACCTATTGTGTCTGTTTGTTTTGTTCACGCATCGGTGACAATATAATGGAATTTGATGCGACTGTCATACAAGTAAGAGGTTTAGCTAGCTATAAAACCAGGTTCAATCCACCATTTTCTACATTTGAAAATGCCTGTACCAAGTCAGGAATATGACAGTTCTTGTCTATTCGTTTTTGATGCGTTTTGTTATTTGATTTTGCCATGTGATTATAGACTTTCGAATTGATTTTCTTCTTAGTTCAGTAATTTTGTGATTTTAATTTTTTTTCCATATAAAGATTTTCAGTTTCAATGTGCTTACATTTTTGCCAGATCTTTAAACAATGATTTACAAAATCTCAAAAAGTCAATGTTTTCACACAATATTAATTTATTCACATGCATATTTTGAACTGTAAACTTAACATTAAAAAGTAACATTTTAAAGTTATTTTCCTAATTGAAAGAATGTCGAAAGATATCAATTGAAAATCAAACTCACAAGTAGTCAAATAAGCTGACAACGTAATGTTAAAATACGAAAAATACCATAGACAAACATGGGTATATAAAACGTAACATGGAAAACTAGAAACTGAGCAACACAAGCACGATTAAAACGAAAGCAAAAATTGTTTTGGTTATACACAAGTAACTATTCCTAAAACAGAGCGGAAAACATTACGGTATTTTCCAATTTTTAAGTTCGAAGTCTCGTGAAAACGATAAACATAGGCGAATATGGATATAACAATTATAATAACATCAAATGAATTGACTTTCATTTAATTATTTGTTTATCATGAGACAAAATAGTTACATGACGTTATCTATAAGGTATATAGAACCTGACATTAAGGAACTGTTATGCGTCTACTACTGAACCCTCTCGATACATGTTGGTTGTGATATTGTATATTGTTTGGATTCTGTTTTACAACCGTATACAGTAGGACAACCGGAAGCGCCTGAGTAAGGATTTATCTTTTGATAACTAACACAATAATATATTTTTAGTAAGTTTCTTGTCTAAGAGACATTGAAAAAGGATACAGATAAAACATAATTGTATTTACACTCAGACGATCTATTTTGTTTACATTTTGGAATTGAAAATTTAACAAACACAGCTCGTAGATCTGCATTATGTTTGCCTCTTACTGGTGTTGCATTGGTATATTGCAACAACTGCAAACAAATTATATTGAAATAGTATCATTTCTGATGCCTCGATGGCCGATTGGTCTAAGTATTTCACAACCCCACACATGGCAGCTGCGCTCGACTGAAATCTTAGTTGACAAGGATTGTTTGTATTTCTGTCGAGTTGGTGGTGGTTCTCCTGCTTTTCTACCAATAAAAACTGAATGTAAATTTTTATGTTGACTTTTTAAGTACTCACTATTCAAAGTACTACTTTCGTGAGTTGGTCTCATTTTGATATGATAGAGATCCAAAGCAATGTACTGCTTATATGTACGAATATATAAACTTTTGTAGTATAACGCCACGTTATGTTCCACACATCTTTACGCGACAATAATCAACTCTATCCCATACTAAATACCCTTATATATCAGCAAATGAAATACACGTAACTGCTAGACATAGACATATGATAATCTGGTGCAAATTAATTCCATGTTTAAATTTGTAATCTTTCTTTGTCTTTTTGGGTGCAATCAACAGTTTTTTTCTATGACGTCATATTTTGAGGGACCATGTATAAGTGACCCTTAGTGGTGGACTGATTAATAAAGATACTTGTATAAAACTAGATATCACTGGAATCAGAATGTTCTCTAGTTTATAATGGAATAAAAAAAAGCGTACTTTTAATAGTATAAAAAAGTCTTATCCAGAGAAACTGGGAAACACATTGCCTAATTTAAGCTTAAAAAACCTGAAATCAGGTCATGTGCACACCCCTGAAGACATGATACCTGCACATTTTTCATAATCAAAGTTGTATGTATTTCATAGATTTTTACCTGGTCTTTCAAAAAATTCATGCTTCAGGCTACGTTCGCCTGCTCCGAAAAGAGCTACAGGGCTGCAAATAAGTTTTGAATTTTCACTGCCAAAAAAACAGACTGTTTACAGTGTTGTCTCCCCTCAAAACATGAATATTTAATCTATTTTTTTAAATTATTTTAATCATTTAACCTGTTTTAATTGAAGTTAATTAACATATCTTTACAACCAAATAAAAAAAACATGATACTTTTTCACCAATTATGTTGATAAAAAGGGACTTCCCTCCATGTCTATTTTTAGTTGGGGAATACCCCCTAGTTTTTTTTATACGAAACTGTTTATAGCACCCTTTAGCTCACCTGGCCCGAAGGCCCAAGTGAGCTTTTCCCATCACTTGGCGTCCGGCGTCCGTCGTCGTCTTCCGTCGTCGTCGTCCGTCGTCGTCTTCCGTCGTCGTCGTCCGTCGTCGTCGTCCGTCGTCGTTAACTTTTACAAAAATCTTCTCCTCTGAAACTACTGGGCCAAATTTAACCAAATTTGGCCACAATCATCATTGGGGTATCTAGTAAAACAAATGTATGGCGTGACCCGGCCAACCAACCAAGATGGCCGCCATGGCTAAAAATAGAATATAGGGGTAGAATGCAGTTTTTGGCATATAACTCAAAAACCAAAGCATTTAGAGCAAATCTGATGGGGTAAAATTGTTTATCAGGTCAAGTTCTATCTATATATTCGGACAACTCGTTGTTGGGTTGTTGCCCCTGAATTGGTAATTTTAAGGAAATTTTAATGTTTTTGGTTATTATCTTGAATATTAGTATAGATAGAGATAAACTGTAAACAGCAATAATGTTCAGCAAAGTAAGATTTACAAATAAGTCAACATGACCGAAATGGTCAGTTGACCCCTTTAGGAGTTATTGCCCTTTATAGTTTTTAACCATTTTTCGTAAATCTTAATTATCTCTTTACAAAAATATTCTCCTCTGAAACTACTGGGCCAAATTAATCCAAACTTAGCCACAATCATCATTGGGGTAGCTAGTTTAAAAAATGTGTGGCGTGGCCTTGCCAATCAACCATAATGACCGCCATGGCTAAAAATAGAACATAGGGGTAAAATGTAGATTTTGGCTCAAAACTCTAAAACCAAAGCATTTAGAGCAAATCTGAAATGGGTGAAATAATCTATTAGGTCAAGATCTATCTGCCCTGAAATTTTCAGACGAATCGAACAACCTGTTGTTGGGTTGCTGCCCCTGAATTGGTAATTTTAAGGAAATTTTGCAGTTTTTTGCTTATTATCTTGAATATTTATATAGATAGAGATAAACTGTAAACAGCAATTATAATGTTCAGCAAAGTAAGATCTACAAATAAGTCAACATGACCAAAATGGTCAGTTGACCCATTAGGGAGTTATTGCCTTTTATAGTAAATTTTAACAATTTTCGTAAATTTTTGTAAATTTTTAGAATATATTTTCCACTGTAATTACTGGGCCAAGTTCATTATAGATAGAGATAATTGTAGCAAGAAGAATGTCCGGTAAAGTAAGACCTACAAACACATCATGATCACCAAAACACAATTTTGTCATGAATTTATCTGTGTCCATTGTTTAATATGCACATAGACCAAGGTGAGCGACACAGGCTCTTGAGAGCCTTTAGTTTGCTTTACCTACCAAATTCGTTAGTCTCACAGTTACATCGTCCATTTGTATCCTGTTCTAATTTTAGTTCATAGTGTATGCTTTTCAACAAGTTTGTATTTTTAAAACAAGCATTGTGTGAAGAGACGGTTGAAAGGAGAATGAGTTGAACTATTACAATTGATCTGAAACATGCGATAAAAAGAAATGTATTACATACACATGCAGGAAAAATAAACATATTACTTTAACACGTGGAACACCATAGATAAAAAAGAAAAATACAAATAGACAAATAATAGTGAAAAAGGAAAACTTGAGACTTAGCATCATGAACCCAACTAAAACCTTGGAGTGATACCAGGTGCTCTGGAAAGCTAAACATATCCTGCTTGACATGTGGAACCGTCGTGTTGCTTACGTTATTACAAATCTGGTAAGTAGTTTGTCTGAATCAGATCGATTTTTTTTTACTTTGGTTGAAATTTTAAAGGAACATAGAACAGACCTTTGATTATCCAGAATTTACTCTGGTAAGTTTAGTGGGCTATATGATGACTTTCCAAGCGAATTGTCAATACCTGATTCATTTATCAAGCAGTTTATGTAATAAGATTAACACACAAAAACGATTCGGTTTTGCATCATTTTGGTCTTAAAAGATTGACATTGTATGAGTATAATTTATAGATTCATTCATTTTCATAATTCTGATTTGTATCAACGACCGCACATCCTTAATCCATTCGGAAAGAGTATACACGTCTGCTTTCACATGTTTAGTCCATTGTCTGGCATACTCCTGCACTGAATCAATCAGTGTTTTGAAGTTGTGTTTCTAATTGATGGAATAAGGACCTGTGGATAACACATTTCGCAAGGATGTGTTATTGACAATGTATTACCAGAGACATATGATACATGTCTCTGGTTTAACATAAACATGAGTTGAGAAATTATATCAGACGCAATCTATCATCCTAAGAATAAATCATGAATAACTGACATCAAGTCATTAAATTTTGTAACAATAATTTCAAACTTTCTTGAACAGCTTGTAGTTTCAACATATTTGGATATTGTTGTTATTATTTGCGTGTTGAGTATTCAAATTGGCTATTTTTGTTAATATGGATTGATGTCTCAATGACACAATGGTCACACCCTTTTATGTTTATACCTATTTTATTCAAATAATGGTGTGAGTTTAACGATCTAACTTCTTACGATTTTGACAAAAATGGTGGAGATAAGTAATGGCTTAAAAGAATGAGGTATGTGTAAGTTAATATATATCCTAACTTTATGCATAAAACATAGACTATGTTTTATTGATCAGACCAACTAGCAATTTAGAAGTTATTGTGTATGTTAAAATGCCTTCTTATTAACACATTATTGCCACCTCCTTGTAGTCATATGCATATTATTTTAGAATAATACTTTTGTCTACACCTAAGGGTTTGGACAACATTGTTTGAGCTAAAAACAATTTTCTGAAAATAAATGTTTTTTTTTATTTTCTTTGATAGTGAATTGAATTGTCGTACTTGTTAACTGCAACATCAATTCAAAATAATTATAAACATATTATTTTTTTCATGAAAAATGTTATTTAGCTCATCACTTCTTTCTGGAACTACGATTGTTTGCAGTTATTCTTCGTATGATTTTCTTTTATATAATGTTTAAGTAAATTTATATGATATAATGTTATACGATATCAAACTTTAGACATGCAAATTTTGCCTTAATGACATTCAATATTGTATTCACCTTTTTCTTTTAAAAAAAACAAACAAATTATTACAAACAAACCTTGACAATAATTGAAACCCATAACCTAGCGTTTGAATATGATTCAAATCGTCTTTCAGATTAACTGAACTTGTCATCTGAAAGAAGATTTGAATCATATTCAAAAGGTTATGGGTTTTCTTTTCTGTAATATAAATAAGTATCTAGGTAAAAGTCATTGGTTTATGTATATGTTCTGGACCATATGAGTATTTGGAACATATATTAAGGCAACACCAGTATACCGTTGTTCAAAAGCCATAAATCGATTGAGAGAAAACAAATCCGGGTTACCAACCAAAAACAGAGGGAAACGCATCAACTATAAGAGGAAACAATGGAACATCAGGAACACTGAAGTGTAAAAAAAACCCCGGGAAATGCATTGTACTATAACTTTGAACATGTTGAAAGGATTAATCGAACGAAAGAAGCTCATCAAATTTGTTTACTTTTTATTCACCGAATTTAGAAAATACATTTGATTCGTATTTATTATCTGAATATTACTTGCGTTCAAACATCTTTTGATATTTAACATCTTTACACTGATTGATATATAAGTTTTGCTTTTTTATAATGATATCTTCATCTACTCTCATTTGTTTTTAACAAATCTGGAATGATCTAGCACTCATATGATACTGTAAAATGCAACGTTGAAACAGTCCTAGAATTTGTTACTGCTTTTAAGATAACATAAATCCCATGCGTAATGAATGTATCTAAATATGAGTATCAAAATTGTGCCCTTAATGTTCAGCCTTATATTTTCTCCCTCAATGACAAAGCAGCTGGTGATTGATTTGTTTAGTTTCCACTCTAACAATCAGGAGACTTTTGTATTATGTGATGTCAGATTTAGTTTGTTAAACAGAAAACAATATATTTTTTATACCATTTTTTGTTTAATTTATAAATGCCATTTTCATTTAACTTAAAACTTCTTTGTGCAAAAATATTGTCCATTGTTTCCTTCCGCCCAACCTAACTCAATCCTGCTTTCCTAATCTCAAACATTTAATTGCATTATAATATAATAAGGAGATTGCAACCAAACATAACAAAAACATATGTCTCTAAAGTGCATCTTAGAATGCTTTTAAACGACCAAAGTCAAATTAAACCTTCTATCGGGGTACAAAAAAAATTCGAATAGACATTATAGAAAGTGCTTTGAAAGCATATTCTATCTTTCCAGTTTTCCGTATTTTTAAAGGGCTAATCGTCCACATTATCACCAAATCAGCTAGACCAATTATTCATATAGAACACTATCGAGCACAAGGTCATGTTAATGACTCCTTTACACTAAACCTATTGGATGTTGGATGTGTAATGATAGATAATTTAGTCTGAGATACATGATTTTCTTATTAGTTGTTATTAGCTTTGGATTAGCTCTCATTTACTGCAAGTTCTGGATATGTACTTATTGTCTTTGTGTTGTTCGGATGTACAAGTACCCGGCCATGTCCACTCTGTGTTTTTGTTAGATGCATTTCTATTTGTATCCTTTTGATGAGTTAAGCCTTTTTCGAGTTCTCTCATTGATAATCATACGACATCATTTCTATAGCTGTTGTATTCTGCAAACCATGTTCTAGTCAATTTCTTGTTTTTTTCATACACGATGTTTGTTTACTATAAACTAGCATGCGAAAGATGGGTACAATAAGTGCGTTAAATCATATATATGATCGGAGTTTAGTGATGTGTTCATTTCCCTGAACTAGCATACGTTATTGGTTAAGATCAGCTTAAGCCCGCTTTCTGATGCGGCATTTCTCGCTGCGTTGAAAACCCATTGGTGGCATTGAGTTTTGTGTCCTTCTCAATTGTCGGATTGTTGTCTATTTGAAATATTCCCAGTATCGATTCTCTTACTACCTCTTACTTCAATTTACTTTGATTTTGCCATTTGATTAGGGACTTTCCTTTTTGAATTGTCTTTTGAGTTCAGTTTTTATGTGATTTTACTTTTTGCTAAAGGTTTGCGAGTTGATTTTAGTTCGGTCAGTTTTTTCCCCACACTTTATTTTATTTGTCTTTTATTCCTAAAATGTTTATTCTATGGCCGTCTTTGTTGAAAAAGTTCTACAAACATTGACTGACCAGAGCAGTAAATCTTAGTTTGATATATTTCAAATTGAAGCACATGTACATTGTCTACTGACTACTTACAACGAGTGTAAATCTTTTTATCAGTAAACATCTAATACATTGAACGGTATAAGTACTGATTTTCTATCAATAAATGCTTAAGATAAACTAGTTGACCTGTAAATACTTAATGAATTAATTTCTATTGGTACAATATACCATAACTGTAAAATGCGAATGAACCTCTTTTGTGTCGTTGGGATACACATGCTATATCAAACTTGTGTAAATACTTGTGTATAATAAATCAATATATACACAAAGAAAAAGGATATTGTGTTTGAAGATTTTATATAGTGTAAACGAATGATTCAGTACTATTTATCTTTTTCACTTATCAACGGTGATTTTTTTTTTGAATTTAAGGAAGAGGGGTCTTTGAATTATGTCTGCCTTGTTCAACTTAACAACATTGGTGTTACATGCTCTACTGTTTAACAAAAATAATGAATCAGTGAGGACAGGTTTCTAAATATTCCTTTCAAATTCTATTGTGTTCTACTTACTGGTGTTCTCATAAACTAGTCAGGACTTATTGTAAAAGAGTTTAAGAAAATAAACAAGAAAATTTGGTAAGATTGTAAATGATGTTTATAAAAGTAAACAATTATAGGTTTAAGTACGGCCTTCAACACGGAGCCTTGGCTCACACTAAACAACAATCTATATACTTATAAGCGTAATGATTACCTTTATGTATTGTAGAAATTTATTCGTAATATTCTTGGATAGGCAACCTTCCTTTTTGTAATTCGTGACAACTGTTTAAAATCGTTATAACAAAATGATAATTCGAGGCGTGGTTATAATCTCAACTAATTTGATATACGAATTCAATCCGTTAAAATGATATGACAAATTTGTATTTTACGATTGTAATCTGCTATCTGTAATTACAAAAAGAGAATTTTAATTCGTAATTTCAAATGGCAAAAACTGTTGCTACTAATTTCGGATATATATAATCGATTTTTAAGAATTTAATCTGTTTAAACGAATTCTTTAATTCGTGTTTACGATCAAAAAATACATTTTTGGGAAGTTATAAACAGGGCTTCCGCATCATGCATTACATCACTCTGTAAAAACAAATTTAATCCGTGGTCACGAATTATATATTATGCACTTGGTAATAAATTATATCTAACGATTATAAGGTACAGAAAATGAAAAAAAATGTATTCATTGCGGTTTTCAGAACACTAATGGAATGGATATAACTGCATCAGATAGGCATTTCGGCAGTGATGTCACAGGTCAATTTTTTTTGAAGTTCTGAAGTGCTGACCAAACCCCAAAATCGGACAAGGAATCAAATCAAGAGCATGACGTCCCTTTATTTATAATGATTTTTTTTTAAACTTCAAAATGAAGGTTTTTTAAAACAAGAAACATTTATAACCTTAACCGTAAACATTTATGAATAGACATTTATAATGCCTTCTTAATGAAACTACAGTCAGATGACAAAAGTGAGTTCCCGCACATTAAATGTCCCATCATTACAACTAAAATCATTTTTTTTCTCAAAACAAACATTACCAAGTAACTACACATCTGATTTATAGGAAATAAATACCATAAAATGTAGAAATGTTTATTTAAATTTAATTGTTTACTATGCCATGATTTACCATGATGTAATTCAGACTCATTGTAATTTTCTGACGAGGTGAACACAAAGAAAAATATTTCTTGAAATGTTTGCTATGTTTTCTTACCAAATTAAAATCGTTTTTGTAAATATAAATATAAAATGAAAATTAAACATAACATTACATATACATTTGATACGTGCGAAGTGCTTTTTTTGGCTTTACAATAAAAAGAACGTCAAATCAAAGATGAAAGTTAATGTTGTACCGGTATAAATACTTAAAGACGAATTGAACACACGGTTGACTCTAAAACCTCTTACCTAAAATATTTGATCACTCAGTTATTTAAGCGATAAGGCACACTTTATAATAGAATGACAGAAAAATATAGTTACAGTTTCATGTAACCTTCGATTTGTAATATGAAGTTTTCTCCCTCCCCTCTTTGAATTTGACGAACTTCCTCGTTATGAATCTTTGTTTGAATTTATATCCATAAAGTATAATATTTGACGAACTTCCTCGTTAGAAGATTTATGAATCTTTGGTTTTTAATTTATATCTTCGTAGATTTGTATAGATAAGTTATTTCAAGTTCTCTTTTATATTCCATATAGATCTGCGATTGGATAATGCTTTAAACTTCTACCGTATAAAACTTATACACGCAAAGAACATGTTTTAGTTCTATGTTTTATTTTATGATGAATTGGTTGATAGCTGTTTTTCTCATCAATTCTTTGTTGGTTTTATTTCCACAAAATTCAAGGTAGGATATTTAAGTCGTGTAAATCTATTAAGATATTAGAGTAGATCGCATTGATAGGACATTTTAGCGAAAATAAATTTGGACGTTTAAGCGCCAAATTATAATCCGTTCTAGCGCAAAAATTTTAACCTATTTGAGCGAAAATTGAATCTATCAATGCCCATTTTAGCGCAAATATTTAACCCATTTTATGATGATCAATGAATAATAGATAAATAATTTTGATAGAATAAAGACAGCACAATTTGAAAAAGAAAATTATTTCAATTAAAAGACAGCACTGAAAGACTAAAAGGTTAAATCAAATTTTATTTGGAATCTATATCACTGAGAACGTACATAATGCCTCGTCTGTGCTTCGCATTTTAACATATGTTACTGTTCGCAATTTGATGATAGTATAGAGAAAACGTAAATGGCTGGGTAACAACCTTAAAATAACATTTATTTCGATGATGAATCAAAATGAGCATATACACATCTGAAATATTAAGTCAGCATAAGTTATTTTAGTACGGTGAATATTATTCAACCAGGTAAGTTTTTGCTAAAATGGGTCTTCGAAAATACAGGTGAACGGATTAATCCTGCCTTAAAAGTGGCCCTTATGTCTGAGCTAAAATGTCTCCTAGTGGGCCACAGACCACAATAAATTCCTCTGCTAGTTCTTTATAACGTTTTGTCGCATTAAGCAAAATACCTGGGTTTTTTTTTATCAAATTTGATGTGTGTGTACAGTACAAGTCCAAAAAATATATACAACTACATGTATCAGAAAAAAATGCATGTTTACATACTACAAATACTAGCTACTAAACATCCATACCCTTATAGACAAATTAAGAGATATTCTGAAAACTGTCAATATTACCCTTTTGCACCTGGCCTAATCACTCTTTCCATATCGAAATCAGTTAAAACAAAACATCCAAAATATTTTTTCAGCTTTCTTCCTTAATTCCCACCCCACAAAAAATAAGAAATGTATGAGAAAAGGAAAGAAAAAAAAACTGAATTAAAGGGAACAATATTCGTTAGTTGTGACATGGAGCCAGTAACTGTGAAGTTAAGGATGTTCGTTTGTCATGTTTTGGAATTTAAGATTCTCGGAATCCTCTGGTTTTATCCATTTGAATGTCTTAACAAAATTTGCCCATTGATCCCCATTTTTCTTTTATTTTATAAATCTTTTACATGTATACTGATAAGCCAACTGTAAAAGTCGTATAAAAAAAATTAATTATGTTTTGATAGTTTTTGAGAACTAAAACTTGTCAATGAAAAAGCTATGAAACATTTGAAAAGCCAAGAGAGAACAATTTTGCTCTTTTGATTCCTATATTAATCCCTATCATTATAAACTAGTGTTTTGAAAAGCTTATTATTTTAAAACTGAAAAGCGAACTCCCTTAAGAGATAATGCTAGCATTGTGTCATTCATCTTGAGAAATAAATGTATAAAGTCTGGCTAATACGACTACAATGTACGACAGAAGGAGTGCACGGTTTTTTTTTCTTTCGCATACTTACATAAAAGTTTATCAAAAAGAATAATAAATATAGTGCAATGATCAGAATGGTCTGTGTAAATATATCTTATATGCCGAATTACGTGAAGGAAAGAATATTGATTTTTATTTCGTAAATTCTTCAATTATTTTTTATTGTTACAGATATTTTCAAATTATAACATAAGTATACGTCTGTTTTTTTTATTTTTTTTTACAGTGGTGGAATATGTGGTCGGAACGTATATTCAGAGCGGAAAACATCTTACAGATGTTACTTATGGGGATGGTTTACTTGTACAAAATATAAGTAAGCACGTAGTAAATAGAACAAAGAAATATGTATGTCATAGTTAAGAGAAATATGACAACGAAAATGTTATAGCTATATGATACTTACATCTCACATACAAATTACAAAAGTGTCATATACACGCTATAGGTACATAGATATAGGAAGATGTGGTATGAGTGCCAATGAGACAACTCTCCATTCAAGTATAAACTTTTATAGGTCAAGGTACGGCCTTTAGCACGGAGCCTTGGCTCACACCGAACAGCAAGCTATAAAGGGCCCCAAAAATCACCAGTGTAAAAACCATTCAAACGGGAAAACCAACGGTCTAATCAATATAAAAACGAAAAACGAGAAACACGTATGAACTACATTAACAGGCGAGAACCAGTGTACATCAGATTCATGACTTAGAACAAGTGCAAACATTTGCAGTGGGATTAAACATTTTAATGGTACCAAACCTTCTCCTTTTCTGAAACAATAGGTTAACATCACAAGATAGAAAAATACACCACATAAATATTAAATGGAAGGCTTAAGTCAATTAAAAAGACCAAAATTAACACACAATGAACGAATAAATTTGATCTGTGATACGTGAATGCAAATAAATCCATGGTCGTGGCTGCATGTACGTACCTTAAAAGCAATAATTTGTAATGACCAAAATTAGCTGGAAATGTATGGTTACGGATTTTCTAAATTTCAACATAAATTTGATGGACCTCCTAACTTTGATTTATCGAAATGCTATGGTCACCATGGAGACGGCATGTAAATTTTGCTTACTTCACGTTTTGATTTAATGGAAATATAAAAGAATTTTTGAAACGACATCTTCGGTCAACACCATTTAAACCTCAATAATTTAAATTAAAAAAAACGAAAAAAAAACTTTCTATTCTTAAATGATGTTATTATTTTCAGGACTGTACAGGTATCCAGAAGACACTGTTGTAAAGGGTGGACACATTTCCATTTGGGCTGTAGATACGGTAATACAATTATAGAATACAATCATTTACCTTAATGTAGATACAATAATACAATTATCTTCACAATATAGGGTAGATAGATTAATACAAACACTATTACAATCACCTCAATCCAATATACTTTAGTAGGTTGTATGAATAAAAATACGTCTAATTTTTTTTTATGTCAATGATACAATAACTGATTGTTTATGTTGCTACGATGTAATTATTGTCATTTTTAATGTTTGAGCATATTACCCATTTGGGTCAAACTCTGTCCATTGACCCAGGGTACATGTATGCATATCTTTCATCTAAACGCCAATTTAGTTTTTTCTTACCTTCGTCTGTCCGTTCAAAAAACATTTCTATAAACTTTAGTCACGTTTATTTTTGCTTCCAAAAAAATAGAATGCTTTGACTACTGTTCTGTTGCTCCGTTGAGTTTTAGTGGGTAACCAAATCTTACATCTATCAAGCGTCCATTTCCTGTTTTCCGATAAATTGGAATTTTACAAAACACTTGCAAAAGGAAAACGTTTGTCGAACTTTTCTTGTCATTTATTAATAGGAAGAACTAATATTTGGACTGAAGCTTCATAGCTGATTAACAATTGTTGCATTGTACAAGGAAAACTAACGTCAAGGAAATAGATTATACCTCAATCAACTGCAGGGACAACTTCCACAGATAGTAAGGACTTGTTCATTTTGAATTTTAATGCAACTATATATTTTTCAACTAACTGGAATAGCTGTTTGCCGAAATGCTAGATATGATATTATATCAAATGGGACATTGTATGACCAACAAGACATTCTAATAGTATACTGTCACAGTGTGTTTGTTTTTCTTTACATTAAAAACACTTGTAATTCTATATATTGGTTAACTTGAGTAGAATTTTATTTTTCATTATTAGCTATTTGTGGTGGAAAAACAAACCTAAACAAAGCTTGTCAACTTACATATACTGATGATAAGATAATATATCGTGGAACCCATGGCGACAGAGTAGAAACTTTTAGTAACGGGACATGTATAGCACCAAACAGTTGTGACAACTGTAATGATGGATTCTACAATGATACGCGAGGTCATTGCTCAAGTTAGTAATTAAATTAGTGGTTGTTTCTCAAGTTAGTTATCTTTCTAAGATTTAATTAATTTGTTGGGTGTTGGTAACTTTTAAAGAACACCTTGTGGTACTGGTGGACTCTGCAAACCTTCTTTGCCTCTTTAATGTACTACTAACTTAATTCATGATATATTAACCGACGGTGGGAAAGTGAAGATATCGTTATTATTACATTTTGTACCTACATGTACATTTTGTATCTAGTGGTTACAAACAAGGTAAACAAATATTAGAGTATGATATAATAACATGAATCAAAGCAGAACAGCTAGATAGATGTGTATAATTAGAAATATGGCAACTACCAACCAGAGACCAAAGGAAGAAGAGCGAACCCCCATATCGAATTTACTGACCCTGTATATATTATATTAGGTCACTAGCACACTATGTAACGAATTTATCTTACCGACTATCTTTATTTAGACTAGAGATGTCTCATTTGCTATCATAACACATTTTCTTATTTCTATATTAAAGTGTTCAATTGTTCAATTTTAAGAACCTTCTTCAATTGGTCTGCATTAAAAAAAATTAATGCAAACAGTAACTATTTATTATCAACAACCTTGATATAACAATATTAAACAGAACTTTCAATACTTTTAAATAATCAAACAGTGCCAAAGTCGTAAATCCACTACTAACCGTCTTTTTGATTAAGCCCCGCCTCCCAACTTATCTAATATTGAATATACACGGTCTCCACGCGGACGCTTTTAACAAACCATATTCCTAGAAATTATAGGAGGTAAGATAAGTACCCATCCATTGTACGGCGTTTATAAGCTAATTTTTAAGGGGCCAGCTGAAGGACGCCTCTGGGTGCGGAAGTTTCTCGCTACATTTAAGACCAATTGGTGGTCTGCGGCTGTTGTCTGCTCTACGGTCGTGTTGTTGTCGATTTGACACATTCCCCATTTCCTTTCTCAATTTTTATATTATAATCAAACCTGAAGCGGTAGCATAAATATTCTGGAATGACGAAATACAAAATATTGCAAAAGGAAAAAAAATGCTTTCCTTAATGCTAAAACAATTGCCGAGAAATAAATATTGCAGACAGAAGTACAATTAAAACCACGGAATATCAGGCACCAGGTAACCTGAGATTTTTCATTATAATAATCACACATTTTTACATTTAACATCTAATCATAATAGTATAGAATTTGATTCGATGTAATTTTAGTTTGCCCTAAAATAGACCATTGTAAACATAGAAGGTGTACTGCAGTGTCTGATAATCACTGTGAATATTGTGACGGAGAAATAAAAGAAAAGCTATATTGGCGAGCGTATACAAGACACAAGGATTCACTTGGGAACGAAGATAATTTTAAGAAAAACTGCATACGTAAGATAAAACTGGAAATACGTACAATTTACTAGCAATTTGTTATACTTTATATTTTGTTTTTGTACTCATTTAAAACCAACTGCTCATTATCGGTAGTTTTAGAACATGCCAATCCCTTCTTGTCCAATGATAAGTCAGTTTCCCCCCTCTAATTTTCATAATACATGGTTTTCCATGCACTATGAAATGCTATACATGAATGATTTTTCATTGTCAGTTAATTATGAAAGTGAACTCTTAATAACTACTTCGCCTTAGGCTTAAATCTTCATAAAACATTACCAAGTATTATTGTCTAACCTATAAGTAAATTGTCTTTGGTATTATACTTTCTTGTGTGACACCATGACATGGTTTTTTGTTTTAAATATATCTGTTCGTGTAAATATTTTTGAACGAATCTTGACGCGAAAGATACAAAGATAAATATATATTGAAATACAACAATGGTTTCTTCGAACATTGATAAGAACTAACGGGTTACTTAGTTAATCATTTTACTATAGAGTTAACTTCATATTTTGTATAACACTACAGAAATAATTCAGTGCTTGTCACTTTAATAATAGCTGACAAAAAAACAGACACAAAACGAATTAGATAAACTTGAGCAAAACAGTAAACCCCGAATGGAGTAAGTTTATTATTTCATAGAACTGTTTACGACAACGCAGGGCAGATTCATGACGGCTTGTCAATTACAATTAAAACAATTAGTGAGTGAGTCTAGTAGAGATGGTTTGCGTTTGATACATTTGAAAAACTAATTCTGATGCTAAAAAAAGTATCCCAAATTACAAGACACTTCTGTATGATCAAAACGCGCGATAATACATTTCTTTTTTAGTTTAACGAAATAAGCATAAGCAGTTTTTATTGAATAATAAAATAATATTATCATTGTAATTGCTATATATATATATATATATTGAAGAGGCTTGCTCATGGAGAAAGGACAGTACACGATGTTATCCTGGAAGGTGTGACAACGAAATTGCTGCTTCGTGTGAATGTAACGACGGTTTTGGGGGCAAACACTGTCAAACTAGTAAGATTAGGTTTACAAGATAGTTCACTGTAGGCGACATATACACTATAAGTACAACTGAGATTTCCCCTCTGCTTCTAAGCGAGTTCAAATAAGTTTGATTTCTTCCTAAAATTTACGAGCATTGTTTTTATCCTTTGGTTAACTTATTTAAGTGTAAACGTCAAATAATTTTAACCGTGGAAATTGTTTTAGAATCAAGACTCACGCATATATTGAACTAGAAATTACGGTACGCAAATCACTTCATGTTATCTGTAGCCTACACGTATATATAACAATTTAAAGGGGGAAAGGGGGGGATGAGAGGTCACTGTTATTTTTTTCTCTCTTGAATCTGAAATTCTTCGCACCACGGATTTTGTCGCACTTAACTTATATTTTCTAAGTCTCCTAGAACTTGAACAAACACAAAACATGAAGTTCGGATACAAAAAAAACCCAGATAAAATAAAACGTTAAGAGAAATTTCGGTCCCAAACTGCTTTTACAAGAAACGTTATAACCCAAACATTCGATTTCCAGGAATATATGCGTATGTTTAAAGGGAAACAGTTAAGCGATAGAAAGGGACACAAACAAGAACAGAAGGCAAATTCAACGACGGTAAAATTTTCAAAGGTGTTGAAAATGTCTTCATTTTGATCTGCATTTGATGTCACTGTTTAATTTTATTTCAGTTTTAAGAGATACAACTATTGCCTTTGCGTCAGCGAAGTTCAAAAGTGCGAATCCTACAGATGATCCGATAGAAACACCAGAAGACCCAAGTGATCCAATACCACGGGACACAAAATGGACGAATAAAGTTTTGATAAATCAAGCTATGTTACAAGTGACATCAAATTTTAAAGTAAATATGACTGCGTATCCACCAAGCAAAACTGGAGATGAACACTTCATTACAGAGTTTAAATATGGCATTACAAAAGGACTAATGAAGTTAACACTGATAAGAGGTAGTTTATAACATCTATAGTTTACATTATTTCTTTACTGTATTGTTGTTCTGAACATGCAAAAAGATGATAATGAACCTCAAACAAACAATAATCAATTGTAAAACATATAAAATATATAAGCCAGTATATTTGGACTACTAAAGGTGATACCTAACACCTTGAGTAATATTAATTTGGCTGGTTTATTTTTCATAAAATTTTGACAAAATAGACATAGACAGGTGTGGTATGAGTTCCAATGAGACAACTCCCCATCCAAGTCACAATTTATAAAAGTATACCATTATAGGTCAAGGTACAGTCTTCATGTTTAACGCATTGCCAAAAATATAAAAAGGGCACAAAATTTAACCGACTACTTAATCACAAAGAAAATCATTGGTTATATAGTAGTTTGACCAACACTAATGTTGATCATTGAGAAGCTTTATATTTCCTCAACAATACAGCGTGATTGAAACGTTTAAGTGATTTTTAAAAGAACTAAAACACACCCGCGAAATCGCGGGGAAATAGAGCGTATGTAAACTGTAAAATTAATTAAAACTGGAAAATGCCAGGAGAGTTATCAAAAGTCAAAGGTACTTGGGGACTGGGCACATTTTTTTTTGCCCTCCCCCTTTTATCCAAATACCGATTTTTATTCTTTCTGTTTTTTTCTGTACTCATATATATATACAACTCGTCTAAACATCAACCCAACAATGTTAGATCTGTAAATTTGCTTTCGCAAATGTTTGGTTCTTCCCTCACCGGGATTCGAACCCACGCTACTGTGATATCGTGACACCAATTCGCCTGCACTGCAGCCGTCCCGCTAGACCACACGACCACCTGGGCTCTCAAAAAAGAGCTTTTGCTGGCCGTGTGTTACCTTTCCACGTCAGTTTTAATCTAGCGGCGTACTACAGTACATGATATATAAGGCATGAAGATGTTATTGTTACAGATCAGCTAAATTATCTATAGTAAAGGATCCTACAAATTAATGTAATATACAGTCACAGAAAATAATTATATTTATAAGTACGTCTGAGTCAGTGACAACTCTACAACAGATGTATCCATCGGATCGCCATCAATGATGGTGATACATGGCTGTGTACATAATGTATATGCAACTCGTCTAAACATCAACCCAACAATGTTAGACCTGTAAATTTGCTTTCGCAAATTTTTGGTTCTTCCCTCACCGTGATTCGAACCCATGCTACTGTGATATCATGACACCAATTCGCATGCACTGCAGCCGTCCCGCTAGACCGCACGACCACCTGGGCTCTCAAAAAAGAGCTTTTGCTGGCCGTGTGTTACCTTTCCACGTCAGTTTTAATCTAGCGGCGTACTACAGTACATGATATATAAGGCATGAAGATGTTATTGTTACAGATCAGCTAAATTATCTATAGTAAAGGATCCTACAAATTAATGTAATATACAGTCACAGAAAATAATTATATTTATAAGTACGTCTGAGTCAGTGACAACTCTACAACAGATGTATCCATCGGATCGCCATCAATGATGGTGATACATGGCTGTGTACATAATGTATATACAACTTGTCTAAACATCAACCCAACAATGTTAGATCTGTAAATTTGCTTTCGCAAATTTTTGGTTCTTCCCTCACCGGGATTCGAACCCATGCTACTGTGATATCGTGACACCAATTCGCCTGCACTGCAGCCGTCCCGCTAGACCACACGACCACCTGGGCTCTCAAAATACCTTTCCACGTCAGTTTTAATCTAGCGGCGTACTATAATTATTATATAAAACGGTCACTGATATATTAAAAGTCACCCAAGTAAACTATTGGAATTGATAGTAAATTATAGCAAACTTATACAATTTATTCATAGTATATATGTATGTAGTATACAGAAATATTTCAGTGACCGCTGTGGATAGAAAACTATTGGAATTGATAATATATAATAATAGCAAATACACTGTATCTATGAAAAAGTATACTATGATCATACATATACATGTATGATACATGTATGATCATAGTATACAGAAAAACGCAAAAACTAAGTGTTCTGTCCCAAGTACTTATGCAAATTATGTTAAATTTCAAAACTGTGACAGGCATAAAGGGCAGCGGAAGTCTTATTTTTCTCAAAAAGTCAATTTTTTGTTTTCTATTTATTTCAATATGAGCATACGTTTAGTATGTTATAAACATACATTACTATAAATACATTACTGTAAATTCTCAGTTACCTAATCAATCCACGGCTGTCATTGATATAGCATATATCCCTCTCTATTTAATATACTTAGTGACCCGATGAATTTTTTGAAAAGATTTCATGACTGAAGAATTACAGAAAAGGTTCCAAAGCAGATAGCAAATACACGTTATTCATTGTCTTTGGTAGGACTATTTTGTACAAAGTACAGAAAAAACGCAAACCGGATGTCTAGTCAGACTTAAAATTTCGTCCAATGACGGAAAAATATCCGGACGCAGTTTTTTTCGATTTTCTCCCAAAATAACCCAAACTGAATAATCATAAGAATGGATGATAAATGCGACAATACATGGTACCTATAGGACACAGAGGCATGATGATTAATTTATTGTGGAAGGAAGAGAAGCGACACACAAAATGAGGTTTTTTCGTTTAATAGTATAGATACGGTTTATTCAAATGGAACAACTATCATGTTTATAAACAGCTCAATTGCAGTCGCAATCGTTATTTGTTGCAAAGTACAGTGGGATGGCCCTCTTCCAACACGTGGCGGTTTTTTTGTAATATCCCCAACATCATCCAAACATAACAAAATAACAATAAATATATAACCGAAATATACACTTCATTTGTACTGTTTGGAGGAGATCAAATATATTCAAATGCTTTGAAAAAAATAATGTCTCGTGGCTTCATTAAGGTAATACTTAAAATGAGCTTTGCATTTCAAATATTGATTTATTTTTGCTGTGTATAAAATGATTAACAAACAGCATTTATTGTAAACATTACAATGCAACGGACAATATCGATCACTATGTCAACGTTACATTTTGAATAAATGAATTTGATTTTGCGCCACGTGGGTTATACATGCAATGATAGATGTTATATGGGTCATTTTCAAAAAATGTCGACTTTTGAATTTGAAAAAATTAATAAAAGTTACTTATTGAAACAACCCTCTACATAGGCAAATCAAAACAAACAGTACTTTAAGTACAACATATTAAAAGATGCAATCTTAATGATGTCATACAAGAATATCTTGAAACATTTTTTGATAGGTGGTACAATATTTTGTCTATCCTGTTACCATTTTCAAAAGAAATTTTGGGTTATTAAGAAAAGGTTTAGATAAAATGTTAAGCTTGTTTTACGTAGCCAATTAGATGGTTTTCAAGAGAATAAACTTCTATATATATTCATTCTGTAAAATAATAGATTATTTGCCAATTTTTCAGGTTGTACTGAAAAATGCCCCTAAAAATTGGGTTTCAAAGGTTGTAAAAATTACCACCAGTAATGCAAGTCTAAGATAGCAATGTATATTGTTCGGCATTTTTTTTACCCTTTCAAATATTCAAACAAACCCAACATCAAGTAAATCCCTCATAAGGTTTACTTTTCTCTTTATTTCATTGGTAACAGGAACGTACGTTTCTGATATATCACTATATAAAAGTCTATCCTGTTACCGATATCAGTATTGCACCTGCAAATGCTTAATTCGGAAGATTAAGACGTTATAACCTTAAGATGAGTTCAAAGAACGAAATATTTCATTCGTTTTGCACCTATATGTTAAGATAAAAAATTTAACGACGTTTTTGTCTACAATTGTTTATCCTGTTACTGTAACCATAGCAACTATAGTAACAGGATAGACATAACAGGATAGACAAATTTCTTCGTTTTTGATTGCTGTTGTGAAACTTTGGTGCATAGACATGAAAACAAGTACACTCTATTTTTTTCACTATATGTTTTGAAATTTCTGTTCTCTACACTGTCGTTGAAGAAATGAGGCGTTTTAAATGTAAAGATTACTTTTCACTTTTGAAATCAACACTGACTGATTCAATATTCATAGGGAGAATAATTTAACGGCTGATTTAAGTAGCGGTAACAGGATAGACATGAACCTCCTGCACGCTGATTGAATTTAGTTTGTAGATAATTTGTAACATACAATGATAAAGAAGCTACGATTTTTCGTTAGAGTAATAATTAACGTTCTTAAAAAGTCCCTTTTGCAGATATTAAGGCGATCAGAAAATCGGAAAAAAATCATTTGAAATGTGTTTTTCTGACACTGTACGCACACAAATACCCCCAAAATCGGACTTAAATGCAGTTTAATCTTATCAAAATAGATGTAAGGTGTGTTTATTATTAATGTTCTGAATCACAAATCCGACAAACTCTCATTTAAACCATTACAACTGAAATTTCCATTAGAAATAAAAATTTTAGCATGGGTGTACTGGAAATTCGACATTTTTTGAAAATGGCCTATATGTGCTTTACACATGTCAAATATTCACATTGTAGAAGGCAATACAACAATTGATCCCATTATCTTACCATGTCGTGTAGACAAAGAGCTGCCAACCAATGATGTATATCCTTGTATAGAACCAAATGTACAGTTTACGGATTGGAACGACCATTTACCATTTCAACACGAAGACATGTGCGTAGAATGAAATTTTAAAATATTACTGCATCTTTGTAAAAAGAACCGTTGGCCATCGAAAGACGGTTTATACAATTATAAAAAACAAAACAGTTACAATGCACTATGACAGAACAATTAAAATTGATAAGTTCAAGCATACCTTTGTAGCTCCAATCCCATGATTAATAAAATTGAGAATGGAAATGGGGAATGTGTCTAAGAGACAACAACCCGACCTTAGAACAGACAACAACAATAACAATATTTAGCCATTTTCCTTTATAAACATTTTCATTATCAGATAACATCGGTTTCATTGAATAATAAGTAAATTTAATCAAAATGAAATAATAAAAAACAAGTTGTTTAGCATCCATGGCAGTCTGTTCAGTTCAAATTAAACTATATTTCGTGGTATAAAATACATGTATCTCCTTTATAAAAATAGATATTTTTAGAAGACAAGTTCATAAAGCTGACTTATATTGCAAATTATGTTTTAGAGTCATATTTTCTCTTCAAATATTGAATGGTGGATACCTAAAGTATATTGATAGAGACACTGATCCGGATCCTGTATATGCTTCCCATATCAGAGTTGAGTTGAATGGAAGAAATGTTACTCGGGAATTCATAGTTCAATGGGATATTGATGAACCTTATCATCAATGTGTTCAGGAAAATGGATCGAAATGTACCTCGCCGCCAATTTCTGTAGAAGATGTTACAAATAAGGTAAATTTTTCAGTCAAAGACATACTATTATCCTTTGGTAAAAAAGAAATATTTCGATAAGCCTGGGGTGTATTTTAAAACATGAAGACGATCCAATGAGTAAGTGATGGTTCGTTTTACGGATAAAACGAGACGGAATGGTAATTAGTTATCTTTTGTTTTACGAACCATACTGAGTTATGATACTACTACATGTATGGGTGTTTGACTGATTTTGCTACCGATGAGGGTCTTTCATATTCTGTAAACAACGCTTATTCATCGCATATCTTGTTTGTTGTACTGATGATTCTTCAAGACAATCTTATAGGTGACCCCAAATTATTAACTGATTATAAATTATTTTGTTGAATAATGCATTAGCTATACCATTAAAGAATTAAGTTGATTCATTGGTTTGTGCTGAGTCGCCGATTGCAGAAGCATTCATATCAACCGCTCGACTCTGTTCGTATGTCTGTCCGTGGTCGGTTTATTTAATATTTGGTCAGCAATTTGATTATGTTGAAATTTAGAGTGTAATTAGCAGTATATATATCTAAAGCCACTTTTTGTTTCAGTTTGAAATTTTACAAGCCTGGCTTATTATACAAAGATAAATTTCGTCGACGTTTTCCTGGCTTCTTTGACGTGAAGTTATCTCAACTTTTGGTCTGAAGCTTGATGTGGAGCAGCATCTACTTACTATTCCGGAAATCACCCATAGTTTTTTTGTGGTGTTAGTGTTGCTTAGTGTTTAGTTTTATATGTTGTGCTTTGTGTACTATTGTTTGTCTGTTGGTTCTTTTCCTTTTTAGTCATGGCGTTGCCACTTTATTTTTGACATGAGTTTGAAGGTCATTTAGTATATCTCGTCTCTTTTTGATAATTTTGAGGTGTAGCGAGTAAGTAATTTTTTATATCGGCCGCGTATTTAATATTACAATCATTACATTTTTAGACTAGAAACTCAAACGGTAACTGCTGTTTACACTGTTTAAGGAACATGTTTACCATAATGGTATTTTGCAAGTTTTGCTGTAATATGCAATGCCTCGAGCTCTATATCTGCCAAAAGATATTATAATTGATTCAAACTATATGATATATGTGTACCAAAATTGACACAAACTTTCTATTATATTCAACGGCATATAAATAATCTTTTTTGTACTATTTATATTAGAAGCATAGTGACTTTGATATTTGTTTCAGTCAGTTATACATATTGATTGGAACTCATGGTTTGATGATCTTTCAACAATAGACTCGTATTCTTACGAAGTGTTCGAATTAGAACATAATGGAAGAGCCTTTTCTGAAAGAACAAAGATAACAGAAGATGCATATATATCTAAAATATATGAAAAGGTATATCAACATCACATTTGCAATTTTGTTTTTGTAGCAACCATACAATCTTGATGAATACCAAAACGAGATTTGATTGTAATTTGAGCTAAACCATTAAAAAGACGGCCATCTATTGTAATTTTGTATTGTTAAATAACAGGATTCCTCTTCACTCTGGCTGTTCAAATCTATGATATCAAATTTTCCTATAAGGTATGATATAATATCTCCTTGCATTTTTCTCTGTAAGGGAGGAACATAGATTTATCTCATTCCTCTATTATCGACCGTTATGGAAAATTTCATCAATTTTTACATCACTTTGTGTTAGTAATTTCTTTTTTAAAAACAATGGAACTGATAATTTTAAAGTACTGTATTCTGTCGTTTGCTATTATCACCTTTCACATTTTCAGAGTAATTTTACTGTTACCTCTCAAGGAATGTATTCAGTAGTATTTACAGCAGTCGACAAAGCAGGGAATGAAAAATCATGTAGAACACTGTTTCTGTATGACGACTTGTCTATTGTTGAAGTAATTACAGAAAAATATATCATAGTCAAGCAGTCGTCAAAAAGTTCCAATAATGTTTGGGTTGATGTTGATGACCCAATAATTCATGTTCAGTGGCCTGGTAAATTTAAGAATGAACGACACCATGCTCACATGTGGCTAGACAATGTTTTACCCAGACTTCGAGTGGATTCCGAATATGATGACCATTACGGTAAAAGACAAACAACAAAAGTTCCGAACGTACAAGGCAAGTTACAAATGTATTGATTTCTTAATAAAAAAAGATTAAATTATAGACTTATTACTATCATAGATACAATTGCTTAAAAACAGAATTGGTCAACCATATCTATCATCACACTCATCCATGCCATTATTATATCTATGGTACTATATATAACTATGATAATGTTCCAACCTTTTTGATTTGTTTTCAGGGATTGTAAGATTTGAAACGGAATTTACGGTGTATTCTCCAAATGCATCCCAGTATAGCGATTTCAACGCAACAAAAAATGTACTTGACGAATCAGCATCTTTATCTGTTACATGGAATGATGGTGATATGCTCATTGTGACAGTCCGGGCCTTTGACATATTTGAAAATTACGAAGAGGATACAGTTACAGTTTATAAAGATGCTAGTCCTCCAGAAATCCGAAACTTATGGTTAACGAGAGGGGACAGAGTAAATATATCAGTGCACAGTATTGAAGATTTTTCTAAAATGATGTATGTTATAATGCAGTTTATAATTTTTTCGATACAATAGTCCACCTGTCTTCGAAAATGGTTTTTTGACGGGTAGTCTTTTATTATCAACTTGTCTAATTTCCGTTGAAAGGAACAAACCTATGTTTATGTAACCAGGAGGACGAATGATTTTTTTCGTAATCTTGTGTTTATTGTTTTTGTTTTTTGTTTGGTTAATGGTATATAACATCTTGAGAGGGGAAGTGGGAGATATGACCTTGGATATTTTAAAAGTTCCTATTTTGTGTTTGTGTTTGTGTATGTGTTTTTTGTTTTGTTTCTTTTTATTGATACCTTTTGGTATCATGACCAGCATTTATTACTCGTGAATGTTATATAACCAGTGTTTACTAAATATCCCATTACACATATAAAACTAGGCGCATTGGTAGTCCCATGTCACAGAAAAAGAATAAGAAAATAAATTCATCGTTGTCCATTCAGTACAAATTGAATGATAAATTAATGACATTTTGATGAAAATTGAAAATTTCAAGCAACAATGATTTGAAAAATACACATTCAATTTTTGGAAACAATGTCTAAATATATAATTTCAGAATTGAATGGGAAGCATATGATTATCACAGCGGTTTATACAGTTTAAGTTGGAGATTGTACGATAACTTCACTGGGATTAATATTACTCATGGCCACGATGATTTACATACGCAAGGTGATTTCAAGGTATTTTTAAACATACAAATGTAACATTTTCAATCTAATAAGAATGAAACCCTTGAATTGTTTTTGTTCTGATATGTCGTGATTCGAACAAATAAAAATCCAAAAAATCGTAAAAATAGCAATGTAATAGCTTTTAATCGTCTATAATATTGTCAATACATTAAGCAGACGGATACGATGACAATAGCATAACCAAAATAATACATTGGGATATAATATTACATTGAACAATGTCTTGTAAATCGTTTTATTTTTTTTCTTCAGAATTTAACGACATGTGAAGAAACATATCACAACACAACAGGAGGCCCGACATGCTACTGTACCATTTTCCATGGCTGTTTTCATAAAACTTTTCATGTGAAGCCTGCAATAGTAAAAGGAGCTGGACTTGATCCTTTCCTGTCAAATGGTGTACACGATTCGGATTATTTTATTGAAGTTTCCGTCGTCAATAAAGCGAAGTTAAGAACTGTTGTCGCTCACAAGGTAATTAATAAATACATGTTTTGGCATCATTTATGGTGAGAATCTGATTTTTACTTATTTAGGGAAAGTACTTAATGAAATTTTACATCAATCAAAAAGAGTTGTTAGCTTCGATGAAAAAACGTTAAGTTATTGTCATATTAATACAAAGGTTAATCTCCGATCATTTTTAAATTCCAATCTCAAACAAGATCATGATACTGACCACTGAACACTTAGTTTAAATTCTGAGTGTATAAGTTGCATATTGCCTATTGGTAGGAGTTACAGTGATATTTGCACATCTTTTTGGAATTTTGGTCCTCAATGCTCTTCAACTTTGTATTTGTTTGGCTTTATTTTGATCTGAGTGTCACTGATGAGTCTTATGTAGACGAAACGCGCGTCTGGCGTATTTATGTATAATCCTGGTACCTTTGATAACTATTTACAGTGATATTTCTCAATATATTTCAGATAACAATCGATATTTCTCCTCCACATGAAGGATCCGTACATGACGGATTGAAAGGTGACACAGAAGTTGATTATCAACAACACTTACATCTGCATGCACACTGGGAAGGATTTTTCGATCGGGAGAGTGGTGTTGAATCTTACTTGTATACTTTTAGCAATCGCTGTGTCACAAGAGAAGAATTTAAAAATATCAGCATGGTACGCCGTTTGATACATTTGTCATGTATTCAAAAAGGACATACGAGAGTTGTTTTCATGGTTAAACGGCAAATCTTTAATGACAATAAAGAAAAAAAAAATGAAAAGTCTTCACTATAGAATCAAAAACCATTAATTAAAGAAACACACCCACGCTCTTGAAAAATAATTAGATACATACACAGTAGTCAACAAACAAAAAACTATAAATTTATCAAGACGATTCTCAATAAAGTGTGTCCTTCCCACACAGTGCCAGTAGACTAATGGTTTATGACCAAAAAAATTCCTTTGAAAAGTCACATTATCTGTATTTATGGGGTATTTACTGACAAAAATTAAAGCAGTAATGATCGTAAAAACAGACATACTATTTTATTGAACCTTATTAAGTTCAAGTTTAATTGTCAATTTCGGTATTAACATTGCTTATATGTTTTTTCATGTACAAAATACACGTTCATTGTAATTTTGATCTACACAAGGAAATTCCTGTACCAAGTCATGAATATTCGTCAGTTGTTTTTGAGTTGTTGATTTTAACATTTCATAACAGACTTTTCGTTTTAACTTTTCCCGTGGATTTCGGTATTTTTGTTATCTTACTTTCTACATACAGGTTAATCTCACATACAACACATATGCCAGCTTCGTCGCTTCTGAGGAAGGCACATACTATGCATCAGTTGTTGCAGTGAACAGAGCAAACGAAAATTCAAACGTCGTATGTTCCAATGGTGTAACGATCACAACTGATGTTCCATATGTGACTGAATTTTCTGTAGAAGGAGGTAAATCAAGACCAAGATTAGTAAAGGATGGAAATGGAACTATTTGGTTGTTAAGTGACAAGATGACCAGACATTTTATTCAAAATAAAACAGACACCTGCAAGTATGCGATATGTGCGAAGTTTAGTTTCATTTACTTAATATAATACACTCAGTATATATTTACTTCCAATGAAAAATGACATTATGCTTAGTCGAAATTCACAGTAAGTCAAGATATAGAGTAAAGGAAAAGGTGTTACCCCAGTAATGATTAGAAGTATCCATCATTTTGCATATATACTTGCAACTATAATACAATATATGAAACGAAACAAAGTAGCTAAAATTAAATTTTAAGTGTAACCGTCTTTTTCGTTTAAAATCTCAATAAAAATCTTAAAATGTTAGAATCACACCATTATCATTAAGAGTATAAATTGTAACAAATAATATTGATGCATTCTTTTTGTCTCTTGCTATTTACTTTTCAGAATATTTCATATGCCAAACGTAACCGTATTCCCTGAAGGAAGCATTATAGATACCATTCCAAATAGCATTTGTCATTTTTCAACAAATAACGATATAATTGCAGTCGTAGCTAAAACATCAGAGGTTCGTCTGTTAATCAAAGAGACATCAAACTATACTTGGTTTACTTGGCTGCTGCTCAGTTCAATATGGTACATTAAACGTGTACTTTCATTATACACTTCAGTGTTCGATTCGAACGCCATCTCTATGCGTTACAAACACTAAAATTCATACATAAGTTAAAAATGTTTATTTGCAGAATAAATCTGATATACAGTTTTTCTAAAGCAGCTACGTATATACATTTTGCCTATTATGTCTGTTTGTTTTATTTACACATCGTTTTCAATATAATGGAATTTTATGCAACTTTCATACAAATGAGTGGTTCAGCTAGCTATAAAACCAACTATTGTCTACTTAAGGAAAATTCCTGTACTAAGTTAGCAATCTATAAGTTGTTATAAATTCAGTTGATGTGTTTGAAGTTTTGATTTTGCACTTTTCGTTTTACATTTTCCTCAGAGTTCGTTATCTTTGTTATTTTACTTTTTCAGTTGAAGATGACATGGAAATCAGCCGTCAATGCTCAATTTGTTTATGATTATCAAATTGGACTTTCGTCAACTGCAAAAAGTGTTGCACCGGATATTGTATATTTCCGTTCAACAAAACACCATGAACATTTTCGACTGAATCATCCCAATGTCCCGGATGGAAGGGAATTTCACATCATTATGAAGACAATCAGCAAATCAGGTGTTGTTGGGATTCAGGTAAATTTTATTTACTTCATAGCATATTTTGTACACGTGTTCATTTTATCTTTGTTGCGTCTTAAATGTTTAATGTCATGACAGCATGTTTTGTACGCCATTTTATTTAGTATCCCCAAGTTGATAAGACAGAAAGCACGGATTCAAGTTTATAGTGGACCGTCAATCATTCAAACACGAAAATGAGACACTTTCTTCGATTTTTTGGTTTGAAAAAAAATACAAAAAGTATTTTTAAGTATAAATGTTTATAAGAAATATTAACAGTTTTGTTTGATCGCAGGAATCTGCCAAAAAATCTCAAATAGCCTAATCTTAAATCTTCTTATAGTTACGTCAACAAAACAAAAGGAAAATTAAACCATCAAATTTTCATGTAAATATTTCAATAATAGTTCAATATCTATTTTTAGAATGGTATTGCTTTTAAATGAAAAAACCGAAGGCAAGAACGTAATTTTTATACCACGATTATAACGTCATACTTACAAAACGAAACATATAGGATTTCCCACCAAATATATGGAAATATTGTCTCGACATATCTTTACATGTATAAGTCAAATTTGTCAAAACTAGTTTTGTGAAATGGATGTTATCACTATTTTATGCTGACTGGTCAATGTTGAAAGTTAAACAGAATTCAATGAAACATTAATTCCAATTCGATAAATTTGCGATAGATAAATATAGACCTTACGACAATATAATATGTATAAGCTACCTATCTATCTACCGAAAAAATATTTAACAAAACATGAAATTGTAGAGTATAGGACCATTTATTATTGATACAACCAAACCAAAGTTTACCGGAATAAGGATTGACGTTACACTGAAAGGAAATGTTCTTGTCGCCAATTGGTCAGGAGATAGTTTTACAGACCAGGAGGATCCTTATCCATTACAATTTCAATACGCCTTTGGTAAGATATTTTTTTAATTACAAGTTTTGTAAAATCTAGAGTAGGATGCAATTTTTACAATACTGCTACATGAACATGGTGCATTGTAAAAGAGTACAACTTTTTGAGATGATATATCGTAGTCTTTTGTTGATTCAACACCTCTACATGCTCTATAAACAGTTCTTCTAATTACCAAATTATTTTGTGATTCTTTCCTCTAATCCTGAATTATCGTCAATGAGAATTAAAATACATGATTAAGGCATACAAGCATATTCAACTATGTTCCTTAGATAAGATTTAAGTTTCACGTCAGTGATATCTAAGTCCAAAAAAACTATCATCTACCGATGATCAACATACGAACAGATAATTAGGGAAACAATGGTTAAGATCCATACACTAACTTCAGGTTTTAGAAATTTGTGTCAGATGTTTCGACTCATTAGTTTTTCCCTACGATACAGTGTAAAATATTTTGCCCCATAGCACCCATTTTTCTTTTCATAATAGACTTCAATGGCTCATAAAATGTCATTTTCCAGAAATTTAAGCTGATTCTTGATATTTGTTTCGTTTTAGACCCAAATAAAACCGTGGCAAATTTAAGGTAAAAGTCAGAGTCAGTCTCCCCCATTATTTAAACTCTCAAATATCTCAAATAGGAGCTCCATGGACTATTTATATTTTAAGCTTATTTGTTTCTTAACTGGTCTTATGTCAATTTTTAGTATCAATTTTAATTTCTGCATTTTTTGTATTTCACCTAAGTACATCCTCAAGATCAGAATGATCAAATGTAGTCACCATGTAACAATAGATAACTAAAGGTAAATCGTTTTATCCAAAAAAAAATTAAATGGCTTACAAATAATAATAACATAGACAGTGCCCATTTTACAGCAGTATTTCCGTTTTTGTATTACAGGTCATCAGCAATATAAGTATGATTTACAGCATTTTCAGAATTTACAATATGGCGGACCGTGCAAAATGACCATTCCGCCTACTTGTACAGTTCTACCAATATCAAAGCTAAAATGGTCCCTTCATGAACACCATGAATATTATTTTACCGTCAAGTCTACAAATGTTGTTGGTCTATCAGTACTACAATCGTCTGTTGCATACAATCACAACGTTCAACGTCCATCTGAGGGAATGGTCTTTGATATATCGTCACAATATATGTCATCGAGACATACCATAGTAAGTTTCTAACCGTGTTGATTTATTAAGTTTTAAGACATAACAGAACTAGACACGGCATTCTTGACATTGACACTTTTAAGACATGTTAATTGTAAAAATATAGTGTTTCGTTCAAAGTTTTTAAACTGCGCGGACAAAAACCGAAGTAAATATTATACTCAATTTAATATTTTGCACAAAAGTCATCACAGTAAATAAAGACATAAAGGAATGTTGTGTGATTGTTATGGATGAAAGCATATTAAAAAAAAGCAATTACTAGACAATGCGTTTCGATATACATATCGTAGTTATGAATAGGAAGGATAGAACGTAAAAGGACGTAAACCATACAAATTTAACGCTCTTGTTAACAGAAATTATACCTTATGTTTCAGAATGATTTGCCTTTATTTCAACAACTATTTCTTTAATTTGATTAAATGAGACGATGTGTTATCGGCTATCAAAACAAGTATATAAATATTTAAGAGCGAATAATTGCCGTAGCTTTCATTGTTAAAAACATTTTTGTGGAAGCGCCTCATCAAACCTTTATTTTTGTCCAGCTGATGAGCTAAGCCTGTTTCAACTGATCTTTATAGTTCTTTCTTATGTTGTACTGTTATACCACTGTCCCAGGTTAGGGGAGCGTTGAGATCCCGCTAACATGTTTAACCCCGCCACATTGTTTATGTATGTGCCTGTCCCAAGTAAGGAGCCTGTAATTCAGTGGTTGTCGTTTGTTTATGTGTTACATATTTGTTTTTCGTTCATTTTTTTTATATAAATAAAGCCGTTAGTTTTCTCGTTTGAATTATTTTACATTGTCATATCGGGGCCTTTTATAGCTGACTATGCGGTATGGGCTTTGCTGTACGATGACCTATAGTTGTTAATGTCTGTGCCATTTTGGTCTCTTGTGGACAGTTGTCTCATTGGCAATCATACCACATTTTTTGTTGTTGATACTTTTAATAAATGATGATTTCAGTCGCCTATTTATTAGCATTTATTTTTAACGTAATGTAACAAACTTGAAACTTGTATTTAAATCTTAATGCATTTGAGTATATCTTGTATATTTTGTAAAGGACATAGAAGATATCGATTTCACAGTTGATACAGCTTCATTTGCAGTATCATGGACAGGATTTATACATCCTTATGAAAATGTTAGCATAGATGTTTGCTTAGGTACTATTCCAGGAATTTGTGATGTTGTTCCTTGGCAATCCACAAATTATTTAGCTACCAAACATCTATTTTCTGGATTATCCCTGATGTTTTTTAAGGTAATATATTTTAGGTAAAGCTTACACTTTTTAAGTTTACCAAGTGTTTGCTGAAGTAAAAGTTAGGTGTTGTCCTTTATTTGTGTTTCTTTTGATCCTTACAAAACGGAATCACTTAATACCTTACAAAACGGAATCACTTAATACCTTACAAAACGGAATCACTTAATACCTTACAAAACGGAATCACTTAATACTTTACAAAACGGAATCACTTAATACCTTACAAAACTTTACTTATGCCTAAAAAATTTGTTAAACAATGCAAATAGGAACACTGAAATAAGTAGAAAAGATGCAATATGAATGCAAACTTTTAATTTTTAAGACAAGAAGATCAAAGAAGCCAGGTTATTTAATTTAACTTTCAGATATATTGATGATGTTCTTTCCATTAACAATCTGAACTTTTCTGATTGGGTTCCATTAATATATCCACCAGAACAAGAAATTAAAGAGACAACAGACACGGCTTCCTCTGCCTCATTTTTAGTCTTATACCTCGAATTTGACATACACAGTCATCTCAGTACCAGAATATATGACAAACGAGACGATTTTAATTTTGAAATTATCAATTTCCCCCACCTTAGTAGCAATATACCAACTTCACCTGCATATGGAATATACATTTCCCAACTTATTCGGTATTCAAGAGCTCGCAGCTCCTACTCAGACTTTGTAAAACGTCACCAGTGTATGAGCAGAAAGTTGATGAAACAGGGGTATGTCAAAGAACGTCTCGTCCTTTTTTCTAAAAAAGTTCATCGGAAGGTACCAAGAAATTGTTGGTAAATATTCCGTATCAACTTCACAAATAATACAAGATGGTCTTGAAGTATATAATGTATGTAATATATGTAAATTTTGCGTACTGACGTTGGTTATCATCTTAATAACTTGTTATATTATTATTTTATTTTTCTTTATTAATATTACTTTTACTGTTAAGTCATTTTTTTGAGATATTCATTTGACGTGACTCTGTGCTTATGTATACCATCATACTTTGAACGACAAAATTATTTTATTTATTCATATCACTCTTACTTATGTATCTTTTCATATTTTGAATGACAAAACTATTTTATTTGTTAATACTACTTTTTCTGTTAAGTCTGTTTTAGTGATATATATATTTGACGTGACTCTGTACTTATGTATCCCGTCATACTTTGAACCACACAATTATTTTATTTATTTTTATTACTTTTACTGTTAAGTATGTTTTTTGTTATATCTATTTTACTTGACTCTGTATTTATGTATGCCGTCATACTTTGAACGACAAAATCATTTTAAGTCTACCTGTGCGAATTTCAAACGCGCAATTTTACACCAATACTGAAAACCGTCCATCCTGTATGGGTGGACTTTACATAGATAAATAAAATCATATGATATACGCAAAATGAGGATGTTAAATTTGATGTATGCCTTTATGTGCTTCTTCGTTGCATTTTATCGTGATTAAGATGATAACACAATGTTGACTGCTGTACCCCTATTTTGACATTTTTACTTTTTGTGTCTGTTTGTTTTCACGCATCGTTGACAATGTAATGGAATTTGATGCGACTGTCATACAAGTGAGAGGTTTAGCTAGCTATAAAAACCAGATTCAATCCACCATTTTCTACATAAGAAAATGCCTGTACCAAGTCAGGAATATGACAGTTGTTATCCATTCGTTTGATGTGTTTGAGCTTTTGATTTTGCCATTTGATTATGACTTATATCTAGAAATTGACTATGAGGATCGGTTGAAAACAAAACTTTACGACAAAAGAGATGATTTCAGCTTGCAAATTGTGTGAATTTTTATTTTTAAACCAAGAGTTCCAAATGGTGAAGTTGAAATCATCACTTTGTAAATTTTACGGACGCCATCACGAGTTGGTTGACCGTTATGGAACATCCGTTTCACAAACGATATCGGATATGTTCCTTATGTCGTAACTACAATCCCGTTCCCGAATAGACTATTTACCCTATTTGTGACATTTTTGCCTATTGTTTTTGTTTGTTTTGTTCATACATCATTGTCAATATAATGGAATTTGATGCGACTGTCATACAAGTGAGAGGTTTGACTAGCTTTAAAACTAGGTTCAATCCACCATTTTCTATATAAGAAAATGCCTGTACCGAGTCAGGAATATGGCAGTTTTTTATCCATTCGTTTGATATGTTTGAACTTTTGAATTTTTCTCAGAGTTCAGTATTTTTGTGATTTTACTTTTTAATAGACTTGCATATAGAGGCAAGAAATGTTAAATGTTTATCCCTTTGACACAATGACTACACTTAGCTTATTTCTTTGTTGTTAGATTTACTATGCAACGGTAAAAGCAAGCACAACTGTAGGGAGTGTAAATGTTACTTCAGACGGAGTCAGAGTTTTAGACATAAAAACTAAATTGAAAGAGATAGTAGTAAGAGATGGTAATAATTGTACAGGTAAGATTTTTGAAGTTTTATTGAACAACATGAAACTTTTTTTCGGTAGGTTTTTAATGAAGCGGTGCGGTTGCCTATATACTTGCATACAACCACCTCATTTGATGTTGTCTCATTGACAATCATACCCATTTGATTATTTTCATATACGTACTGAATATGTTTTGTTTATACTATGATATAGCTCTTCGATTTTCAAAATGATTATTGATAAATTGTTGCTTCATAAACCTCTTAAGTTGCGCGGTAAGGCTACTCATGGGTCTCCGTTTTATTACAAATTCACCTTTAACGGAGAACTGCAAAGGCAAAAAATTCTAAATTTTCATAGTTATTTAAAAAATAATATCTGGAGTAAAATACTTATACAGTCAACCATGCTGTAAATTATCATAAACGAACTATATATTTTAGGACGAAATGTGCTCAAATCCAGCCACCATTTTAAGGTAAATAGTCACACTGTTTACAATGTCATATAGAGTGAGTATGCACAATAGTAACAATAACGTATTTAACAATACAACATTGTTTGTTTTTATTTGGGTTGATAACGAGCATCACTGAAGAGACATGTATTGTCGAAATGCGCATCTGGTGCAAGAAAATTGGTACCGTTAAATTTATTATATATGTGATTTCATTTAACAACGCTGATGGTCTTTAATTGAGCAAAGAGTTAAGAGCGTCGGCAGTATCTCAATTTGCAACCATCAACCCGTAAATTGATGCCTGGTAATCTTTAAACGAAATACTGCTATAAGCTAAATTTATGCATGAACTGTCAAAGGCGCTTCGGTAGTAAATGACTTGTAAATAATCACTTGTAAATGCTGAAAGATATATATCTCTCAATGATTGCAAAGGATAAAATTAACATTAAGTATTTCAATTTGTCGGTCTTTTCACTTGTTTGTCATAATTGATTCAAGTTTGAGAAAAGTAAACATCTATCAAATAATGTTTTGCTCACACAAATCATTTCTATGTAGATACTGAAAAACTTTAGAGAAATGCATTATAGTAAGTTGTCATCTTCTCTGCCATATGATGTCTGGTGGAGAGTCTTCTTATTAACACATATACCTCATCTATTTTTATAAGTTTTTATGATAATTTTGGCGAATCATTATATGACTTTACAAACTTTATATGTATGGCGGTATTACACGCGCAGTAAGAGATACCATGGCAACGCAACTGATTTCTTTTCTCTCAAAGTTTTGATTATTTTACAAGGTGAAAGTGATTGCTACCTGATTTGTATGTTCAAAATGAGTTCAGTTCATCTGATTTAGATACTGGGAACTACTGTACTACCTATTATAATTTCATTATATAGGATACTAGACCGTTATGTGTCGAGGACGTTGACTATCAAACGTCGGTAACGACATTTAGTGCCTACTGGAGTATGCCTACGAAGTATCATAGTTACTTTCATGATTCGTATATGGCCATTGAAGAACGATGGCAAGTCGGAGGTAAGTTTTATCTTGAAAGTAAAAAAAATAATTAGATAGACAAATGGCGCAAAACAATTCCATTACTTGACTGGGGGTTGATAAACCAACATATACCACCTCCAATAAAACTGCACTGTTAGTCTATTGTTGTATTTTAACAGTATCAAAACATAATAATGATTTATGTTGGTTTTTTTTTTTAATTGGGTACTTTACCTTCCTGCTTTAGATTGGATTGCCATATACATATATACCTGATTAAAGTACAAAAGCTGTTTCATCTTTCTATTTCATACCGGAATAACAGTCTTCTTGATTTTTTTAATTTGGGAACTGAAATCGGGAATTTGTCAAAGAAAAAACAAACCGACCAAAGAACAGAAAGCTGCCGAAGGCCTCCAATTGGTTTTCAACACATCGAGATAATTCCGCATCCGGGACGTGCTTCAGCTGGGTGACCCCTACATAAATATTTTTCGGATGGGTAAACTTTGTATTGTATATGTTGTAGATTATTGGGAGAACTTTCATGACTACATTTACGTCGGTACGAATCAGTATACTACTATTGGACAGTTGGATATGAAGGCTGGACGTTTTTACAGAGCTGTTGTAAAACTATGTGCAGAAGAGAAATGTTTTCCAAATGTAACCAGTAATGCAATAGCTGTTATATATAATTCCCCGGTCACAGGAGAACTGTCTGTAAACTTGATACATGGTTCTAATAATACAAACTTGGTAATTAGTTTTGAATTAAAAAATAATCCTGAAATTAAATAGAATGTGTACAACGAAAGTTGCCATGTGAAGAATGTTTAGTTTTTAACACTTTACTGAACATTAAAGACTTAATGAAAGCTAATTGGAAGTTGGTATATTTTACGATTGTAAACACAATAATCTTGTTGCATGTTATTCTTACCAACGTTTCAGACTAGTTGTAGACTTGGGATTTTACAATAATCTTTTTCTTGTTTAAAAAATGACGAGTTTTTTTTTCAGTGATCGATTTTTTTCTAAAAATGTTGAACTTCATGAATTAGGTTGCATGAAAAAAAAGGTTTGAGGTTTTGACACTTCAGATGTTTTCATAAAAGAAGCCAGCAACATTCAATAGCGTAAAGTTCAACATTTACTTAATCATTTATCGGTTTGACTGGTAGAACGCGACTCTATTTCTCTACGTGGCAAGGCATCTTTCAACGATCAATTATAAAATAAACATATAATCTTTCTAGACATAAAAAGGTGTGCTTTCGCCATTGATTATTGTCGACTTCACACTTGTGGTTTCTTTTTTTTAGTTGAGAATCAAATTTGACAAGTTTTATGATCCTGATATAGTGGACAGGAATGAAGCAATATCAGTTATAGGACTCTATGAGTGGACAATAGGGGATAATTTGGGAATGCATACTAAATGGAATGAAGTTTTGATGAGTACAGTTTCAAACCTTACGCAGGTAAGAGTGTAATTAACAACACATTTCAAATGCTAATTGTAAGTTTAAAGTAATGGAGTTACCATCATTGTGTAAGGTAAAGTTACTTTTTTCTGTTGTTTGAAATTATATCATACGTTTTCCAAAATGAATAAACAGTTATTTAATAAGATATATGTTTGACCAATTCAATTATGTCATCGTTTATTTTGTTAACACCGCACACTTCCATTCTTTTTTATTTCCACAGATAAGTGTTGACGCTTCTATTAATGGCAGTATTGACTTTTCAAAATGTCGTAAGATATTTGTGAGAGGATACAACAAAGCTGGAATATGGTCTGTTATTTCTAGGGAAATAAAACAGTGCAATAATAAGGCCTTTATTGTTCCAAATATTGTAATAGATGCAGTAGGGGAACCAGAATTGTATTTGGGTAGGTAGCATGCACATGAATATTATAAATATTTAAGAGATAACTGTATTGTATTTGAAGCTTTAAGGACGTCCATCGATAGTTTTACTGTCGCAAATTTAGTTTACCTGGCGACGCGGACCGATGGACGTCCGCAAAAGCTTTAAATACAATACAGTTATCTCTATTCTAATGCAAAACAAGTTCATAATTAAATTTCAATCATTATTTCAGTGTAAAATCTTCATTAAAGAAAATTCCGCGAAAAGATGTTATCTTCTTTGGTCCCTACACTAGGTGAAGTCATAGGTATGCTTCCGGCGTCAAACATAAACACCGGGCGTTTTCTGGCTTCTGTGCCGTTTCAGAATGTAATAAAGTTTGATAAAAAGAAGATTTTTAGGTGCAACATGTGAGTTTTTTTGCTTATTATTGTAGAAATTACATGTCAATACATTCAGCAATTCAAAATGTCGGCTTCCTTAGTTACAGACAAGGAGATAGAGAATTTTACGCTAACTGTTATCCAATCAGAATCATTGATACAAAATAATTGCATTAGAAATATAAAAGAACGTGCGGTATTATGTTTTGAAGCAAGTCTAATTGCCTACAAACAAAATTAAGATGTAACATTCAATTCTCCAAAATTGTAAACATATAAATCAATTCATCACAAATAGTCACTTTCACTTACATCAATCAATAAAATATTACTCTTATCAGAGAGTGTGACAGTGTACACGAGACATTTGACTTATTGCTCCCTTTCCGAACGAGGCTAGTAGTTTGTACGTCCAACAAAGCCAAAAAGACGCCCCACTGATTTTACTGCTGATCAGAAAAAACCGAAAAGTGATCATACATTTTTGTATTTCTATTCACCAGCAACCTAAGAAGGAACTTACTCGAGATAACAAACGAGATATGTTATTTTTTTCAGTTCTGTGGTATTGTATTACATGTATTTCTTCCTGTAGAACAAAAATAAAGAGGATGTATTCTGAATGATTCATCTTTGAATTGAATACAGAGTTAAACAAAATATCTGATTATGTAAATTTAGAAAAAAAAATCCCATCATTTTTAAAACTTAATTTTTTGATATTTTTTTTTAAATATGCTTTGTCTTTTCTCATATTCACATAATCCATTTAATCAACAACTCGTTTCCTATCCTAGCGAGAAAATGTTAAGCCTGCGATTCAAAATATTGTTTTCATTATTGAAGTTTTCTGTAATCATGTTGTCGGGATCACGTATTTGTTTTACAGTGTTAAGATTTGTATATACATGATGGCGATAGTTACAAAAGGAGTTTTCTTTGAAGACGGGAGATGTGTTCCATTTGTTATTACCACAATCCTGCCTTCCTTTCCTTGAATGAGACGTTTCGAATAGACTGATCATCTGGTTATTTTGAAACGACACACATTTTCCTCATTTTCGTGTTGCTCCTTCTTTATATTTCTATTTTGTGTTTTTGGTACCGTTATTTGTTTTTTCGTCGTTTTCGGTTTTGTATGGAATGACATTGTCAGTTTGCTCTATACTTTGGAGTTTTTTTGTCTCTCTTTAGTATTTCAATTATCAATTATTAATCAACTGATTTACTTGTACATTTTTGTAACAACAGAAATTCGATGTACTCGATGTTTAAAATCAAGTCAGAGAATGAATAGATTTAACTTAAAGAACAATAACAAAGAGAAGATAAATGTGTCATGATGTAAAAAAGAAACCTTTGTAACTGTATTTGCGTAAATCAACAACGGTTTTCCTTTTTATTTGATGGTATACTTTTACCCATTTTGAAATGTAAATGGAAACAAACCATAAACGTGATATTTCAGATGGTTCTATCCGTGACGGTTTTGGACAAGAAATCTACCTGGCGGAAAACGACAAATGGGAAGAACCAGATACGGATTACACCCCTTATGTGAATATCATATCTGCGTTGTGGCCTACACTTCGCCATAAGAATTATACGTGGGCTGTCCTTGACTCGGAAAACCTCTATAAGACAGGTTACTTAAAGAATAAAACGATGTTAAATTTAGTGGATTCGTGTTCTCATCCTTCAACAATTAAATGTGGTCACACAGGTACAGTTGTGGGTTAACTATATTATAAGCATTACTTTGGAATTATTTGCTCAAATTATGAATTTCTGTTTAATTACAGATTATTATTATATATATATTGCAGTCCTTAGTCAAGATTTAGAAAATATGGGTACACTTTAGAATGGCTATTTATGAATGGTATATTTAACAAAATCTTGCAAACGTGTTCGAATCAACAAAATATGTATATTCAATGGAAATCATCTGATCGTATCATGTCAAGAAAAGAGTTTTGCATGGAATATAACAATATTTACTACTCGTTTTACATAATTGTTAAAATAACTAGTTGGAAATACGGACCGTTATAAACATAGTAAAATCAATTTCTTTATTAATTCTTAAATTGTAACTTGACAGTATGTTGTGAACTGCTTTAGCAATACTGATTAGTCATTTTAAGGTTAGATTCGATCAATAACACAATGGTACTTTAAATCAAATAAATGATATCATTGAACGCAGTATGACACGACTCACATAAGAAAAGAAGCAGACATCTGTGAATGAGTAATTAATCGAAAGATATAATACACAAGCAAATAAAAACATGTATCATGTGTATCATAATTGACCGTTTGAACAATACTCAATCGTATTTGTTCATTATGCATAACACACTCTCATTTTTCCTTAATATAAGGTAAAGAAAATACAAAACAAAACAAAGTAAAGATCAAACAAAAAGTCAGTGATATATTCCATGTTTTCTCAAAGTTACGTGTATCATTTTGATCACGCTTACTTTAGTGTTCTCTTCTCTCTTCTAGATAAAACAAACATCAATGTAAATTTCAAAACCAACGAAGAACTAGATCACGGCAAACGGTACATAGTGTGTATCCATGCTCCAAGAATAGTTCATAGATATGAAAAATGGAATGAAACATTCCCTGAGATCAGTGCATGTAGCGATGGCATTACAGTTGACATGACGCCTCCACGACCTGGTAATGCATGGATAGGTTTAGACTCTTCAGAAAGGTATCAGGAAATTATATTGCAAAAAGGGGGAAAAAGTCACTCAGACACTGAAAGTTCAAAAAATAAAGACAACAGTAGTATTCTGCTGTTCTTAAGTTATTAATTGATTGAGAGAAAATAATAAATTCGTATCACGCACTCAAACCTAAGGAAACACACCAACAATAAGAGGAAAAAAACACGGAACAACAGAAACACCGAAGTGCAACATAAATAAACGCCAACATTCATAGAAACGGACTATTTGATACCAACTGCCATATGCCTTGATTTGGTACAGGATATTTCAATAAAAGATTGTGGGTTGAACCTGGATAATAAACCTTTCTCTTATATGGAAATTTAACCAAACACCTCTAAGATGACAACACTATCTGACATGAATGCAGTACAAACAAACACAAGAACACTCGGCACAGAGAAACGAATAAATAAATAATTTTGCAGTATAACGTCTTCCATTAACGACAGCACATGAGTCAACAAATAGTCGTTAACGTATTTTTGTGACATTTATATATAGTCTCTGATTTAGAGGTTGAAATGTAATATATTATATTACCACTGATGAGGCTTATGGCATTATAAATAATAAGCCTGGTCTTTTTTATGAGTTTTTGTCAATCCGTTTGTGTATCAATATTCCCCGAGATACATACATATATGTTTGACATAATTTTGTATGTATTTGATATGTTAGATTTATCATATTTATACACTCATTTTGTTTTAATTAAAAAAAAAACAGACATCAACGTCAGATTTATACGTATCCTGGGATTCATTCATTGATGTGGAAGAATATGGTCAAGCTGTTCATAGTTCAGGGATAAAAGAGTACCAAGTTGGATTAGGTATACATAATGTCTTAACACTACTCTACAACAGGGCGCCTTATGTTGATTATTATTCGCATATACTGGTTTTCTTTTATAAATTGTGACTTGAATGGAGAATTGTCTCGTTGGCACTCATACCACATCTTCTTATATCTATGTATGTTCAATCCTCGAAATGTATATAGACCAGACAAATTTTCACGCTCAGTTACTGTTATGCTTTGTGTGCATCCAATGTGTATACAGGTAGTTACCATTTCGAGAGTTTAAGCCGTGTTTTGAGTTTTTTCATGCGATTTCAGTAAAAACTCTTTTTAATTGTCAGAAGATATTAATCAGGCAATTAATTAAAAACAAATTGTAGTATACCGCTGTTCAAATGCTATAGGTCGATCGAGAGAAAACAAAATCCAGTCACAAAAAAAAGCCGAAAGAAACACATCAACTATAAAAGGATGAGATACAAAATTCGGGGAGACACGCACGAGGTTTAGCGAAAACAAGGAATACAATAAGATATATATATATTATAAGCTACATTTAATTATTGTAAACATCTGATTTAGCAATATAAAGTGCGACAAACACATGATTTATCAAATTTTTGGATGGTTGAGGTATGTATATGCAGCGGTAATGACACTCCAGACTAGTAAACATTTTTGAAACTAGTAAATTGATAACTATGTGTTATGTGATACCTTTACAATTGATATTATTTGAGTTACAGTCACATGTAAATTATTGTTTAATGCATACACTGTTGTTATTTTTAAGGTTCTACGAATGGTGGGACAGATGTAGCCGCGTATTTATCAGTAGGAATAGTCAATCACTTCACCTTCAATAATTTACGTTTACAGAACGGACACGAGTATTATGCAACAGTAAAGGGTATTTAGTTTTCATAACCTTTTAATATTGAGAGCAAACATGAAATATAAAAGTAAAAATAATAGCTAAAACGGATTTACGGGATATAGCTGTCGAATTTATTTTCTTCAGATGGAAATATTATGCCAGTACCCTTCATGAAATTTTTATTGACGTTTTACAGCAATTGCTTTCTCACGAAGAAGTGCTATTGTCAACACATTACCAGTTAAGATTGATAACACTGCTCCTCAAAAGTCTAGTATGGCCGTTCACATACAAGGAAGACATTTGACAGATCTCAGCGCAATTAATGCTTGGTAAGTTCATTGCTTTTTCCAATGTTCTATTAGCAGCTTAATTTGAAGACATACTATTTGTACATACACATATTTAACTGAAATGAATTCTTTGAATTGTTCTAAACGTAGATATAATACTTATCAATACATTTGAGTAAATTGTAGTACTGAACTAATATTGTGATGTCATTATCATAAGTTATGCTGAAAAATATAAATAAATTGATAAACATTCCAGTATACTGTGTATATAGTTGAAATACCACATGATAGGGTATTCTTTTATATTTATTTCCGTAACCGTTATTAACCATTTTTCTTTGTAGTTGGACAGATGTATTCACGGACATGGAAAGTGGAATAGACCACTACCTCTGGGCAATAGGTTCTCATCCAGGAGATGGCAATATCATTCCGTTTACTGCAACCACTTTGGATTGTGGAATCTCTGCTGAAGATACAAATATTGATATTCACGAGGGACATCAATACTTCATTACGGTCAAGGTTATTATTCCTAAACTAATGCTTATAGTAGACTGAACATAGATTTATAAAAACAAAACCATTTATATACAGCAAGAACGTAAGAATTAAAGAAATATGTATACTATTTACAAAACTGTTCAATATACTATATAGTTCACCAATTTTGATGTGTAGAATTTATTGTTAATTAATTACAATATAGTAACATAATATGCACAAAATGCCTAAACCACATATGTTTCAAGTTTTCAATATGAAATATATGAAAAATATAGTAAATAAAAAAAACAATCCTGGTATCTATTATGAGTTTATATACATGTTAATTGTTGCAGCATAGTTTGCATATGATATTAATTTGTGTACAAATTTCATATGTTGTTTCAGAAATTCTTTATATTTTACTCATCAGGCCGTTAATCGAGCCAAACTAATAGCCACGACCTCGTCATGGGCATTTATATTCGACATGTCACCACCAGTAGCTGGTTATGTATACGATTCCAATCCTGATAGTACAGAGGCTGAAAAGAGCGATGTTGATTATCAATCAAATCTTCGTAAATTGTCAGTTTATTGGGATGGATTTTATGACTCACATTCCACTATCAAGAATTATTATGTCAGTGTCGGGACCTGTTCAGGTTGTCAGGATGTACTCAGACATCAAGGAATTGGTATTGTAAATAGTAAGTAAAACATATATATTTTGGGTCCGATGTTACATTTGATAACCCTAATTTCAGTTTTGTAATTCCAACTTTCCATTCTTGTAGTTTTATGAAGTGCTTTTATGTGTCCTTTTGTGTTATGGTGCAATACACAATATACTTTGATTTACAAGGAAAATTTTTAAAATATCTCTCAGGAGTTGTAGGATAGAAAGATTAAAGATGTTTGTATGTTCTTTTATTTCTTTAGATTTTACGCTTTGTCATATCCACCTGGGTCCTGGTATCCGATATTTTACAACAATAACAGCCTGTAATACAGCGGATTTGTGCACATCTGTGACATCAGATGGTATTAGTGTGGATAACAGTCCACCAACAAAAGGTGCCGTCATTGATGGGGTTGATATCTTTGATTTGGAATACCAATCATTACGGTTTGTGAAGATTACATCTGTTTGAATTTCACGCTTAGTCTCTTTTCTCGCATGGTACAACTAATTTCTTCTTTCTTGATATTAGAATAATTACATGAAATAAAATTAGACGCTATAATTACGAAGACGGTGTTCACATTTCATCTGCATTAAAACTTCTAACAGCACATTAAAAGTTGAGGTTAAACTAAATGGAGGTTTTGATATATTCATATTTATTTACTAGGAATTATATATCTGCCAAATGGTATGGGTTTTCTGATTCCCAGTCAGGACTTGAAAGTTTCTCATGGAGAGCAGGAACAAAACCAGGATATGATGATGTCATCAAGACTGTACATTTACCGGTAACCAATATCTTAGTAGAACCAAATTTACAGCAAAATACTTTACCACTGGGAGAGCGAATTTACATCACTATCACAGCTCATAACAAAGCAGGTAAATGTGATAAAATTATACGTTGATTTTACCATGTTTGACTGGTTATACTAAACGGTACTATTATTTATGTAGCATTGTATTTGTTTGACGATAGCAATAATGAAATTAACACCAACAACAATGTAGTTATTGTTTATATCACAGTAACATTGAACTGTCATATGTTTTATTTTGTAAGGAATAAATGTATTACAATAACATTTATCATACACAGCACCTGTGATAACCCCTTGTTTAGTGGGATTCTTGTTGTAAGTCTTAAGTTGTGATGTTTAGAATGTTGGTTGTGGTTTTTCATTTGGATTTTTCCATGACTTAGTCTGGTCTCTTGGCTTCTGAGTTTGGTATCATTCATTATTTTGTTTTATAAAATTAAAAACATTAAATGGTTTGATACATTTCAGGTTTAAGTGTGGAATCAACATCAAATGGTTTTTTGATCGATGATTCTTTGCCAGTGATTAACAAGAAACCCTTTCTGTCAAGAGATTTAGGATCTATAGTTGGTGAAAGCATAATTTTTAGGAGCACGTTAAAGGTGAAATGGGAAGTTGATGACAGAGAGTCGTTCATTCAAAGACAATATTTATCTTTGACCTCACACGAAGGTGGGGAATTTAACTCTACGTCAATTGAGGTAAGTTCATAATTTTTTTCAGTTTAATTTTAATTTCTCAGACGAGGCTTATATATCAGTATTTAGTCATGAATGGATTGTCATTATGACAAAGGAAAGAATGATTTGCATAGAAAAACTCGACATATTACTCACACTCTTCAAATAACATACTAGTAGTTTTTTTAATTTTATTAAAACAATTACATTTTCTTGCTATTTGGGGATGTACCAAATACAGAGAGTTTTAACAAAGATAAATATTTCAGATTTGTGGAATGGTAAGAGAATATACGTTCGCACGACTTGATCTTCACGATGGGAGCAAATACACGATAAAATTAATCGCGTGTAATGGTGCCAAACTGTGTGTTGAGTCTGAGTCCTCTGAGGTAATGGTTGACAGTTCTCCACCTACACCTGGTAAGGCACTCATTATTTCTGAACAATTCCATTTCACCTATATAATAACATTTTACCTGATGATAACTTAAGTTTTTATTTGTATTGATTGAATGTAATATAAGATATATATTATAGTGTTATTAACTTGATGTTTCGGTATTGGCCCTGTTATAGATTAGTGGTTAGCTGTATTTGAATCCAGACTCCAAGAGTTCTTAAATGATTTTAGTCCTTCACTTAAACTAAACATAGTCAGGTGTAATTTCTGATTTCTCATTCAACAAGTACGCAATCTTATTATATTATCATATTATCTAGCAAACATAAATCAGATAGTTTAATAGAATCGGTTGATCAATGGAAATGAAAAAGTAAACATAAAGTTGTACTCGAAAAGGTTGAAAAATATTTCCGTTTTAAGACGTTACAAAAACACCGAACATCGTTTAAACTTTTTTATGACATCAAGTTCAAAATATGAATACAAGTGTATTTTATGCATAAAGAAACATTCATAAAACTGCTAAGTAAGCTAGTGTTTGAAAATTTAAACCGGAAGTCTGTCCCGTCTTAGGTCATCGGCCAACACGTGGCCAATACTGTTTTTTTCCGTATTGATCCTGTCCGAAAACCAACATAACTCCGGATGTATATCGATAGGACAAGGTTAATAGTATTTCACATGCTGATTTATCCATATTAGGGCTGATTTGCTCAATTCATTTAATAATAGTGAGTACAATATGATGTCTTTATCGGGTATATTCATACAATAATTGTTGGATGTATATGTTGATTTATCATACTTTACTCAAGTTCAATAATTCAGTTCATCAGTTTTCATTACAATTTTCAAATATTCTTTTTCTTTTTATGTTAATTTTTCCGGTTTCTTTTACAAACATATTGTATTTGTTGTAACAACTAAGGTATTTTGTATTATAAAACAGAACTGAAACTGTCTGAAGACGTTAGTAAGATATTATCACCTTAAGTCTAATACAATACAAATTTTGCTGTAATAAATAAACGATTAATATAATGTATTTTTTTCAAAGGAATGTTTGCCATCAATACTGACCATGCTGCAAATCTTCATCGTCATGTACATGGATGGATGTCATGGTCTCAGTATAAACTATGGTTATCATGGCTCGGATTTACAGATATACATACAGGAATTGACAGCTATTATGTATCAGTTGGCAGTCAATATATGTTAAATGATTTAAATAAGGTAGAAAAAAATATCAAAAATTCAGTATATGTTGTTATACATTCATACAAATTAAAACTATAACCAATTCCTGTTTTGTATTTCGGTACAACTTCTTAAACTGAATCTACAAAATGTGCATATCGTCTTGAAGTTGTCATCTCGTAGACAAATGCATGTATACCGTATCTCCAAGTTTTGACATTTAAAATACTCAATTTTTTGTCTGAATGTCGTAAATGTTAACAATAATTTCTTGGAAATAACCTTTTTGGTCAGGTAGTATTATATCTTTTAACAAACGCACCTTTAACATTTTTGCTACAGGATGTTTTTGGTTCACCAGCTAAATTTCAGCACAATTCATCGGAATTCGATAAAGGAGATGAAGGTTTTGTTCAGACTTTTGCAGTTGAAACAAAGAACTTGGGACAGTTTGACAATGTTTTTATCAGTGTTTGGTCTATTAACAAGGTACAACTTACACTACTGAATACTAAATAAATATTTTATGTTGACTGTCCTTATTTCTAATGAAGTCTTTATGTAATATGTTTTTGATTTCTATATTTTAATCTCGAATTATATGTCTGGTACAACTATTGCGAATTGCTCGAACTGAAAAATGTTTGAATTGAACAATATAATCGAGAATAAAACTTTGCCTCCTGATAATCGCCATTTCAAGGAGTTTTTATCAAAACTTGAAATGCAACACTATTGAATTATTCTTCCGTTTTTTTAAAAACTTTTGACATGTTTTGTTTTTGGTATATCGTAGTTGTATTTGATTTAAATTTATACACCATTATATATTCTTGTCAATCGAATTCATTTTAGGTTGGTCTTCAAAGTCCAATGATACATTCGCAATTTAAATTGGTTCCTGGTGGATCTTTAGACTTGGTCAGACGGTGTTCAGCCCTTACTTGTCTTGGACACTGCGTGTGTGCTGCACAGGGACAGCTATGCCCATTGATCGGAACATCATGCAACATTGCAACTTTAGGTAAAACTTTGTTACTTGTATTAGGTAACTTTGTTTTGAATAATGTTATCAAAGTTGACAATTTCGCTTGATCTTAATACGTTTTTTCTGGAAATTTTGCATAAATATCATACGCAAATTTTGATAATGTTGATAAGGCATGCAATATAACAACAAAGGGCTCGACACTTTCCATCTGTATTACATGTATAATATCAATATTCTCTCAAGGTTTCGAAATTTAGATTTTGCGTTGAAGTTCGTTACTTTGATTCCTTGTATCTTCTTTTTAACAAATGTCGTAAAAAAACAGGTGGGCCAAACAAATATGAAATTGAATACCATTGTGGACTCAAATTTTGCAAACTTGCAGCTTATGTTGATTTTTCTTAAATTGAGTTTATATATTCTTCTGTCGTTACATTCACCCTTTCTTCTCACATATATAGACACAATTCATTTCATAGTTAGTCTTCTACTACATTTGTTTGGTATTATCTACAGGAAATAAGAACAGCATACTTGGCGTGTACGATTTAATAAACGTTGATCCTACATTTAACATTGATGATAAATCGTATACCCCTTCAAATGATGCAATTGCATCCAAATGGAAAATCGTTCAAGCACAAGGATTATCGCCACTTTGGTGAGTACATATAAATGTATATCAACGTTATGGAATGTAATAACATTATCAACTTGAAATATTGTAAAAAGCTGGCTTTTTGATAGTCGGACTGCATGAACCGCTAAATACAAGCTGATATTTAATTGCACTTCAGGAAAATCTCCAGCAAAAAAAATAAATCGCTTAACAGAAATTTTAAAACTAATATAAACACAATAACAATACAGAACTTCAATGATATTTTTCGATTGTGCTAAATATTATTATGAAACGATATTTGTTATTTTTGTTAGTGAGAATACATGGTATAAATTCTTATAAGTATAGTAAGACACTTTGATTTTAGTTAATTCACCCTATTTTTCAACACGTTGTCTTTTCTTTAAAAATAAAAGTGTTCATTGCAACAGATGGTACAAGCTTATTAGCAAGCTTTGTTTTTGTTTAAGTTTTGTTGCACTACAAATCAAGTCATACATGTTGTTACCAACAGGTCCTTTCTCTATTTTATCAATCAAGTTAATTTTCAAGGTTTGAATGGTCTGCAGGACTGTCAATAGGAGATACACCACAAGGAATATTTGACAATTTAAACGATAAGGTCTGGCACCATGCAGGACAAAATTATCAGGTCATATTAAATCTTAAAAGAGGTATGTATGGTTATATTTATACAGGACTAAAACACATTCAAATACCGTGTCGATTGATAGGTGAAAGTTACGACATTACTATGCTAGATTGATTGTAAAAGAATAAATTTAAAAAATGAAGTGTGTACATACAGCTACTTGAGAGAACAAATCAACACAAATACGTAAAACAGAACTTTTACAAGTAGTTAAAGATTCATTTAAGATGTAAAACATTGTGATGTAATTTTAAACTAGTTTCAGGTATACGTTACATGTTGGGCATAAATTTCTTATGGGAACTATTTTTATTCATCTGCCATCTTTATTGGTGTCAGGCTAGCATGCATATATATTGCACAATATAATATTTTCGTCATGTTTGTATGTTTGTGTTAGGAAGTTGCTTGTTTTGTAATTTTAGTTTTACAGAATTGGATTAACAAACATTGATCATTAACTCTGCTTATACATTGATATCTCTGTAGGAAAATTTCTTAAAGAATATCCAGTGTCATATTCAATGTTTATTCGTGCATGGTATGATGAGAATACGTATGCACAATTTAAAACAGACGGCGTTCAAGTAATGTCTAAACCTCTTTCAACTAGGACGATTCGTGGAACAGCAGTAAGTAGGCATATGCATACACACATCCTTTTCAGAGTATTCTAGATATTGTAACATGCTAGATTACTCTTTGAAGATGGTATAAATAAAGGCAACAGTAATATATCGCTGTTCGAAATTCATAAATCGATTGAGAAAAAAACAAACAAATCCGGGTTACAAACTAAAACTGAAGCAAACGCAGCAAATAAGATACATTTGTAGGTGTCATAACCAGAGAAGATATGATTAATATTATACAAATGATACATCACTGAGCTACTCAATGTACCTTCTCTGAACAATAGAAATTCAACATAGATTACACTTCGTCAATATTTGTTTACAAATTCTAATAGTACTTGTCCTTTGTGGGCTTTTAAGATTTCTTTGCATATTTACTTACTATTCATCGAATAACAATGCATGATTTTTTACTTTATATTTCTAATAAAAGTACTTTTTCGCAAATCTATTGTGGGATCATTTCTTGTCGGATTTTTATTAATTTGGTACCGTAAGAAGCGGAATTGTAGATAATCGATGGTTCTTCAAACTAATAGGAGTTTCTTAGCTACAATCTTATCAAAGGCGAGGGTCCTGAAAGAGATGGGGTCGCGACATATATTCAAGTTTGAAGGTCCAATGGAAATCTGTTGACCGTGTTTTGCCAATGACGCCATTGGTGTTCACATTAAGAATGGCACATGTGCCCTTAGCTTCTAGCGATAATGTTCTATCTCACAAATAAATAGCATGATATGAAAAAATATCACCAATTAAATCATAAGAAAAATACACAAAGTAGCGATCACTCATTACATCTAATTTTGTTACGGTGTGTTTTGTTTCCTGATGATATAAATGTACAGGTATTTCTATGTTTATAAATTGTAGACACGGTTGTGTCTTTTATCATCTAGTTTGTTTAAACCCAACAATACATGGCTGCAAAATAAAAATGTATGCAACCTGTAAATGATATAAAGCATATAGTCAAAATTATTGAATAATATATTCGAAAAACCATTACATTATATAATAAATCTGAGTAATTTACGAGGCAACTTAATTACAACTACGAGGAAGAATTGTTATAAATGTTTTCATATGACAAAACAAAAAAATATTTATCTATGTTTAGGAGTGTTAGATTAAGTATGTGTTACCCCTCAGTTAAATGTTATGTTTATGACTGACATATGATTCAACTATTTTAAAATGACAATGACAGCTTAACAATAAGTTTTTTTTGTCATGTTTAGGTTGTTGAGCAAATACCAGGAGGTTGGAAGAAAGACATCGATTATATAAAACCAGGAGCTCCATTTACTATCAATTGGAGTAATCTGTTTAAGGATGCATCCAAAGTAATAGAATATTTCAAAGTATATATAAGTACTTACCCAGGAGGTGAGAATATTGTTTTTAAGAGAATCACTTATGAAGTTCAGGAATTCTAATGTTTTTCAATTCAGATTGAAGTAAGTAATTCTTGTTAACAATTATTTTCTCATATAAAAATTACATGTTAACTGGAATCTTTTATTTTTATTTTAATAGTGTTTTGTGATACCTATTTATTCTTAAGCTTTGTCTTGTGCTTCTTTGGGGGATACGTGAGCTTTATAGTTTTACTTTGTACGTTTGTCCGTCCATCCGTCTGTCCGTACGTCCGTCGTTATGTCTTACTATCTGACTGTTTGTCTTTCCTTCTGCCAGCTCGTTCACAAACGTTTGTAAACTCAATAACTCCAAAAGTATAGGTACAATATGTTGTGCATGTTATGTAGATGTGCATTATACATTTTGTTAAACTCGGCTCATTATTTGAGAAATGTCATAAAACAATAAGATTTTAAAATCATATATATATATACTAAGTCATTGCCAAAGTTTTATAACTCTAAATGTCTAAGTGCTCATTTGCTATTGACTTATGCTTGATTTTTGTTGTCAAACGTCCATTGGCAATTATTCAATACATGTTTTGGACGAGATGTAAACAAAAGCATAAACGATATATAAGGGTCAACTATGACCACAAAGAAAGTTGTTCCATCAGATTTTACGTCCCTATTCTGATTCGTTCTTATGCTGTACTGTTCCACAACTGTCCAGGTTTGGGGAGGGTTGGGATCCCGCTAATATGTTTAACCCCGCCACATTCTGTATGCATGTGCCTGTCCCATTCAGGAGCCTGCAATTTAGTGGTTGTCGTTTGTTGATGTGTTACATATTTGTTTTACGATCATTTTTTGTACATGAATTAGGCCGTTACTTTTATCGTTTGAATATTTTAACATTTGTCATTTCAGGACCTTTCAAACTGAGTATGCGGTATGGGCTTTGCTAATTGTCGAAGGCCGTACCGTAATGTATATTTGTTAATTTCTGTGTCATTTGGTCTCTTGTGGAGATTTGTCTCATTGGCAATCATACCACATCTTCTATTTTTTTTATATCAACTGCTCATTTATATATGTCATACAACATGACGGACGCCCTACTAAAAGAAGGGTTTTCCATCGGAATGTGAGAAGTCAATTATGACCATTATTCTATAACACTGTCAATATTTTTTTAGGGATTTCAAAAGATCTGAAATGTTTTTTGACTTTCTATTTTTTGTTACAAGTAGAAACATGCAAACATTTCCTCGGAAGGAAAGGACATTGCTGGTACTACTATGACAAATATTATCCTCAGGATAAATATATGTATGTTGCTAATTGATTTCATTTAGTGTTACGAAGGGGATTTTTCAACAGAACTAAAGTGAGTGGAAATGTGAAGAGAACTATCTGAAGATGTATAACAGGCAAACGAGTATCCGAGTACTAAAACTACTCGAGTACTCGACCTTCGGATCGAGTTCCCAAGTACTCGAGTACTCGTTGCCATCCCTATTTTTTATATTTCAGGACACGATATACATGAAGTCGATAAATATCTTCCTGGTCATGTAGTCGCCTTAAATATAAGTCGGATATCATTAACTCCTGGAAAAATATATTATTGTAATGTTATTGGATACAGTCACTCAGGAATTCACAAAACGCAATCATCTGATGGTATAATGACAGATTCAGTACCGCCAGTTCCTGGTACCATCTATGATGGGATAGGTAATAGTTTTCCTAATATATGATTGCTTCACATAAAATACATGTGTTAAGATACTGCTGGTTAAATCGATAGAGATACAATGAAAGCTGTGTGTTTTATAATTATCTCATGGCAGCCGTATATTTTTTATACTAGGTTCAAACATAAATATGCATAATTTAAGACAAAATAGATTTTTAAAATGTCTTGTCTTTTCCTTGTCTAATATTAAAATAAAGATATGAAAGATTTAAGAAAATAAGATTTAATGAATCACTTATATACAATATTATATTATACGAGATTAAGCGTAGGTACTAAATAAAGTCATCAAAATTTCAACCGGCTATTTTGTTATAATGCTATCCTACAATCAATTATCAAATTATTAATCAAATATCGATGTGATTGATTTTAACACTCTGTCTTCTGAAAAAAAAACGTTAATGAAAACAACTGGCTATTACAGAAATTTACATGTTTGTGTAATGATTTTAATCTATTTAATTAACGTAATCTTTTAAGATAATTTCTTACTTGTTTCCTTGATGCATGTGTGTAACATTTTGGTATTTTGAAGAAAAAAAAAACTTTATCTCACAATTGCAGGTTTATATGATATTGACTACACAAATAGTTCTAATTCAGTGGGTGGATCATGGCATGGATTTTCTGATGCCGACTCCGGCATTTCAAATTTCATGTGGTGTGTACAGACACAGGACTCGTCTGAACCGTGTAATATCAGAAAGTGGGAAAGTGTAGGAATCCAGCATTCAATGTCAAGGCCAGTAAATATCTCACATCAAAATATAGGTAAAATTGTTTTATTACATTTGTAGCAATGAATTACATTGATTTCCCAAATGAAATAATCGTGCTCAATTCACTCCTCTGACGTCATACAACAATAGTCATGGCTTGACGTTGACTCAAAATAAATTGTAAATGCTAAGAGAATAATATGATTTCTTACAGTTTCTACTATAATTTCAGACAAAAAGTCATTTGCCAATTTAATAATAAAAAGAATAACTAATAAAATTATACAAGTATCGAAAAAATATTCAACTCGTGACCGAACAACACTGCATTAATGCTTTGTTCGGTCACAAGTTGAATACTGTATTCTTTTTGAATTCTTCGAGTTGTTCTATAATTAGCCTAAGATCACTCATTTTAGAAAAGTATTTTATACAGTTACATTTTTATATATACAAGCATAAATTAAATTCAATTTCCTAAATATATTTTTTATTTTCTTACATTCTTACTTTTTTTTATATTAACTGTATGGTCTGCACAAAGAAGTTGTGTACAACTTAAATGGTTATAAAATGTCACAACTGTGAAATTTGTTAATACATTCCCGACAATTGCAAATCATATTGGTATTGCTTTATTTAGGAAAATACTTTTTTTTATCATAGGGAAAATAATAAAAAACCTTGTATATGCTGTGGATTTGAACGGACAAAAGTCAGAAACTACATCATCTAATGGTTTCATAATTGATAAAACTAGTCCAGAACTTGCATCAATGGAGCACTTAGATCAAAATCTAGCACACAATCCTTCATTTGAAGATGTCTATGGTGAAGCTATTGACTGGAAAAATATTACGAATACAAATTTTTGCGATGGTGCAGAAAGTCTAAAACCGAAGTTTTGGAACATTACAATTGACAGTTGCATTGGTGTCTTGAAATCTGATAGGAATATAGCTTATGACGGCCGATCATTCATATATGTTAAAGGAGAAATTTCACAGATTCTAAATCTGGAAACCAATCACTTGTATCGAGTCACATTGGTATCGGCACACCCGCCAGTGCTAGGAGCAGTTTTAGCAAACAAAGAAGGATACATACAACTTAATCACCAAACCTATGTTTTTATAGTTTATACAAAAAGAGACAAGGACAGTACAGTATCTACAGACACAATCTGGCATCGTCACACCTTTTACTTTCGGTCAGTGACAAATAAAGCTATTTTACGTCTTGGAAGCATGACAGGAAATACTGGTATACTTATAGATAATGTTGAAGTTCGACAGGTTATTTTACATACTGACGATTATGCTGAGTCATCTGGTAAGCAGGTGCATGCTCATTTCATAGCCTTACATCGATGGTCGTCAATTCATGCTTCATGGGGCTTTGTAGATGCTGAGAGTCCTATAATTGACTATATGTGGGCTATAGGTAAAAGTATTGATGTGCTTATTAGTTTTTGTTTTCTTTCCAACTAAATTCAAGACATATAGATACACATATTCATGTTGAACAAACGTTTAGGAGAACTAAAAAATATTATCTGTTATTAAATATTTTTCATTTAAACACATTTGTTACTAAACTCACCAATCAACAGGGTACTGTGCCCATTCTGTAAACTTATTTTACTTTTCATTTGTAAAATATTAAACAATGTTCCATATACTTATACAAGGACGTGGATTTTAAACTGCAACATTTTATTTTATAGTGCGACTCATCTCATAGAAGAAACCTTTTATTAAAACACATAGTCTCTTACAATTCAGTCATTAAAGTCTAACTATAGGGGTGCTATAGTTTATAGTAATTGCATTAATCAGCTATATTATCGATTCTTGATAATACAAATGTTTTCTGTATGCTCCAACGTGAAACCGAGCGCTGAAATATAATATAAACACATGTTTAAAAAGGGTCTGCGCAACTATTTGATAGACAAACAAAGAGTCTTTCATGATATATGTATCAGTTTTGTATATGTTTACACTTTTTAGATTGGTTTATTCCTGTGTGTAGGATAAAAATTCGCTTTATTTTCGTTATAGGTTATTCAGAAGGTAGTACAGAGATACAAGCATATACCAGTGTAGGTCTAAACAATTTTGCCTACAACTACAATGTGACTTTGGCTCATACGTCTTTAATTCACATAACAGTTATAGCTACTAACGCCGCCGGATTAACACGCAAGGCGCACGCTGAAGACTTCCTTGTTGATCTTACACCACCAATTATAATGTTCGTCAATGATGGCCTTGGTATGTTTTAATTCGTGTTAATTATAGGATTAGATAAATAAAAATTGTTATCATCATTTTTAAGACATTGTTCTAAATGATGACTTTAATTCCACATGTTTTTCCTAGGTTTGATTTTAAACATATTCTAGATTGAAATAGTATGTGTTGTTGACGTGCTTTTATTACACAACTCATTAGTTCCGTGTTTTAGTTACTGACTTGTAAATACGCACGAATGTATGTCAGATTTGTGCAAGAGTAATTTGCCAGTGCTCAAACTGTACCCTATAAACTGTCAATAGATATAGCAAGATGTGGTATGAGTGCCAAATGAGACATCTGCATCTCTCCATCAAAATCACAATTATAAAAGTATAGCATTATAGGTCAAGGTACTGTCTTCAACACGGAGCTAAGACTCAAACCGAACAAGAACCTATATAAAGAGCGCCAAAAACTACTAGTGTAAAACCATTCAAACTGGAAAACCAACGGTATAATCTATATATAAAAAAAAACGAGAAACGAAAAACAATTAGGAACCACATAACAGACGACAACCACTGAACATCAGATTCCTGACTTCGGACAGGTGCAAACAATTGTAGCGGGATTAAACGTTTTAATGGTACCAAACCTTCTCCCTTTTCTGAAACAATAATATAACATCACAACATAGAACAAAAATGTCAATTGGAATGACTTAACTCAATCAAAAAACGTAGTGACACAAATAAACACACAATGAACGAATAAATTTGATCTGTGATACAACGTAAATACATGATAGTAAATAAAAATAAGGGAAGAATAATTGAAATTAAAGTTTAAAACCGCCGTGTTCTAAATGCGCAGGTGCTGGAACAGTATTTAAGGAAGACAATTCCCCAAAAAATGAAAAATATAGGATATACACCATAGACATGGAATTTTAAAAAGGCCTTTACAGATTTGTACAACTAACGATGAAAAGTTTTTATAACAGTAAAATGCGTCTGTTGCGATTTAAAAAAAAATTGTATATTAAACGGCTACGTAAATGACTTACCGAACGTTTTATTATCTTAATTGCATTGTTTATATTTGTATTTAAAGGAGTTGATTTAGATGCTCAAACAACAGAGGCAATATCAGCTAATTGGGAAGTTAAGGATCAAGAATCAGGAATAGAGATTTGTGAATATGCTGTCGGTATGTTTATACTGATGCGATCAATGGTTTTCTCTATTAACAACACATATCTGTAAATGATATTTGCTATGCATTTCCTTGACATATGCCGACAACTAGGCAATCTCAGTGTTTGTGATGATTCACGTGTGGCATTAGATAGATGTCCCAATGAGTTTGAAAATTACTATTTGTAAAACTTAAATCTTTATTTTACTATTTAATGTAGTAAAGCTAACTGTTTCATATTAAATTGGAATTAGTCCTTGATGTTTTTATGTTTAAATTACACTTTTGTAGGCTATCAACCATATGGTAACGAAATCCAGACATTTAAAAAGATTGCAAGGAAAACAAATTCTATTTCAAAACTGTTTCCCTCTGATGTGCTAGTTATGCAAACGATTCATGTCACTATAAGATGTAGAAACAGAGCAGGACTACAATCGACTCTCTCTACGGATGGGGTTAAGATTTCGAACCTGCCACCTGATATCCTACATGCTGAAGTTACAATTCTGCCCCACTCTGTGACAGAATACAATTGTTTTGCACATTACCAGAGTGACATTTCTTCGGTTCGGGTACGATGGAATGGGTTTGAGGATATTGCAGGCTTAGATTCATACACGGTGATTATATATTAAATTATAATTACAACATTTAAAGGTTTAAACAAGGTTGATCAAATAGCTTTTCAGCTGTTTTAATTCTCATATATCCTTGGCTTCTACCGATTCGGCTTTGTCCGTTAACGTTCCTGTTGAAGGTAAATTCAGAAGAAACTTTGGACTCATATTAAATGTTGTTTGTTTGTTTTTAAAATGTCCATGTCGGTCATTTAAAAGTAATTTACGCACAATTGCGTCTTTAAAAAGGCAAAATACATTTTAATGTAATGGTTTTTACCTATAATTGTTTGTTATAAAGTATAGGTGATATCATAGAAAACCCAAATATTGGAAACCAAACAAACATTCATGAAAAGCAATGCATTTTCCTAAATTTGGGTCACACTTTAATTATTAGTATATAGTTTATAAAATGTATCAGCCTATTAAAATGTGTCTAAAAGGTGTTTTGCGTCTTAGCAATCCATAAAGATTTAAAAATTCAGTATCCTTTAATTTTCAGATAAATTTTCAAAACAGTGACAGAAGCCTGGAGATATCTAAGTCTGTTATTTACGAGAACCAAGATGTGATGTATTGTGTCTTTGATGGTTTGAAACTGACTGAAGGAAACTATACAGTTCTTATCAGAGCTGTAAACAGAATGTATTTGAAAAGTGGCACTGTTCACAACAAAGTTGGAGTCTCTGCTTTTCCTTCTTATCTTACAGGTAATCTTACTGCTAAGGAAACCAACGTATTACCAAAATAAAATAATTTAATGTTAAGTTTTTAGTACCATACTTGTTTTTGAACGTTATTGGTATTCTGTAATCATGTGAAGCACATCAGTATAAAGGTAAACATAGCATAACATTACTACACATTGAGTTCCAAAGATTCACAAATCAGAAACCAACTGTTGCATCTATGTTCTGAACTATTGTGAACCCATGTATCCCAACTGTGTTTTCAAGCTATTGATCTTATGTATTCACAAAAGACCTATTCATGTATCAATAAAATTCAAAAAGTGTGTAATGACTTTCAGATCTAACGATTTTTTATCTTATTAATTTCAATAGGAAAACAACCGTTCTCATCATACGTCAAGTTTAAGGGATAATGATCCCCTTCTTTAACACATTATTTTGCTAAGTAAAATGCTATGAAATATTTGAATGTTTAAAGATTCGTATATTCGAAGTTATTTAACAAGTACTGTCATTAAGAGATACACACTTATAAGTGTTACGTGTGCATTGTAGGCTCACCAAGTCTAGATCAGTTTGTTACAAATAATACCGTCACAGTTTCGTGGACGAATCATTTTCAATCTCAACAACCAATATTCTACGAGGTATCTGCAGGAACAAAGTTTGGTGGAGCAGACATAATACAATGGCAGGAAACTAAGAATACATTTATTGAATTTGAAATTCCCCTGAAAATAAAACTTACAAAGGGTCTGAAGATTTACCTAACCATTCGTGGAATATCCGCAAATGGAATGACAAGAGCTTTGAATGCTGTTGTAAAGATTTAAAACTTTAAGTAATAGTGAAAAGGACTAACGTTTGACACACAAAAAGTTATTTACTTTTAATCATGCTATATGTTTTTAATTATTTTGTTTACAATGTGTCAAAATGAGAAATTTATGTTGAATATGATCGAATGAGAAATTATAGTTGAATATAATCAAAAAAGTAAAATCACAAAAATACTGAACTCCGAAGAAAATTCAAAAAGGAAAGTCCCCAATCAAATGGCAAAATCAAAAGTTCAAACAAATCAAAAGAATGGATAACAACTTTCATATTCCTGACTTGGTACAGGCATTTTCTTATGTAGAAAATGGTGGATTGAACCTGGTTTTATAGCTAGCTAAACCTCTCACTTGTATGATAGTTGCATCAAATTCCATTATATTGTCAACGATGCGATTAAATGTTCCTTATGCAGAACCAATATGAAGATGGAATTAAATACAGAGTTAACCACGTGCGGTCCATTTTTTCGTTGGATGTTTTCTGCTTAAATAAGTTAAGTCCTTCATAACTGATTTTTTTATAGTTTGTTCTTATGTTGAACAGTTCCGCCAGTGTCAGTTTTGGGCAATCAATCAAGTTTAACCTCGCCACATTCTATAATTGCCCGTTGTTTAGTTGTTATGTTATAGATTTGATCGCTATTTTTTTTATCTTATTGTATTGCCTCATATTTTCTTGTCTGGTCCCTTTATATCCAACTATTTTGAATGTGATTTTTAAATGTGGAATGCCGTATGGTGGCCTATAATTGCTTAAATCCCCTACATATTAATTTGGTGGTTAGTTGTCTTACTTGCAATCGTTCCACTTCTCATTATTTGTATTTGTAATTTACCTTTATTTGAAAGCTGGACCAAATCATTTCACTATTACAATCCTATTTTACTATGGCAAGTAAGATTATATTTTTTCTTTGTGTCTAAAAACGTAGATTCAGTTAATTAGACTTCCATTAAACATGCTAAATTGTTGTCGATTTGACACATTTCCCATTTCCTTTCTCAATTTTAAATATCCTTTGACATTTTACTTTGAAACTATTGGTTAAGTGTTTGAATTTGATACTGGAAATCATATTCTTAAAATTTTGTGTAGTGTTTTAATTAAAAAAAAACATAGAAAAATATAAACTGTTGATTCTGTTCTAGAAATAGATATTCAATCAATTTTGTAAAAGAGTACATTACTTTTGTATGTAAGAAAATATGTCCTTCATCTAATAAAATGATATAAGTTGCAAGACTGTGAGTTGTGATCTGTTATTCGTTTTAAAAAATAATTATAAATGTAAGTCTAAATAAAGGCAAATCCTATAATTAATATGAAAAAAATGATAAAAACATAAATAATACATGTAAAGTGTATGGATTTAAATGTTTACATCGCTACATTGAAGACCTGTTGGTGACCTTCTGCTGTTGTTTTTTTCTATGGTCGGGTTGTTGTCTCTTTGGCACATTCCCCATTTCCATTCTCAATTTTATCAATTTTATTAGAAACTGTTACATTTTATTTTACAATTATCGATTACCAACAATGTATGACAATATAGAGAAACAAATCATTACCAAGTTGTAGAAGATAGAAGAGGCAGGAAACAGCAAATACTTCAGTGAAATTAAGACCACAACAGAAGAAAGACATAAACATTCACTAAATGTCACGTTCTTGTCTTGAACAATTCATAAAAAGTATATAGATAGTGGAAGCTCCTTTGTAATATACTCATTCAGGGATTATAAAGAAAATTGAAAATAAAGCTCATTTCTTGAATTCACTTTCACATAGTTGATATAAATATATATATATATTGTAGCTGTCCTCTTGCAATGTAAAAGCTCTCCCCTAGACAAAGTACCAATATATTTAGTAGCAGTCCAAATTTCTCGCCCATCATCCCTGTCTCGAAATTTTAAAAATGTATAGAGTATTTGTAGCTTTTGCCCTCAATATGAATGTCATTGACACTTGAGCATTCAAATCTTTATTAATTTATACTTTGAACAAAGGTCTACTGATACGTACAGGTAAATCATGTTATATGCTTTATATCTTGAATAACATTTAGATTATGGTGTTTGGTTATAAAACAATTCAATTGTCTCTTAACAGTTTGATACTTACTTGCTTTCTTAATACTAAATATGTAGTAACTTCTTCTTACAATGAACGCTCTTTAAATTATTAATATTCCTAAGTAGTATCAGCAACTATTGTGTCCATATCTGGTTTGTGACCTTTTATAAACAAAATGTCAACTTGGTCATGAATTAACTACAGTCAAGATCTTTCTCAATGTGCAGCTGTCTGTATTTGAAGATAACCGTAATTTCTTTTAATTTTGTATGTGCCTTATTTTGCATGTATTATGTCTGATTTGGTACTTTTACTGAATTTTTAAAATTTGTCGGTATCAACAACGATTGAAAGGTTATCATATTGTATTTATTGTATCGATATGTGTAACATTGGCAGTTTTGCCAGATCTATATGTCACAATCTAACAATCTATTCAAAGCAAGTTAGTCACAAAGGAGAGGCAAAAAATACCAAATTCATATCTGAATTACAAATTGACAATGCCATTGCTAAAAAGCAACTACAAAAAGAAGTACAACAGAACACAATATATAAAGGATACAAACTAAAAACTGATCACAACAAACTCCAGCAAACACAGGGGATGACCTAATATTAAAATAGGAAGACGTCGCATAATTGCCTGTGAGAAAACCCGCCATCATTTAGCAAATGCTATAGAAGAAATTAACTAGAGGTCATCGTATGGACTTAATTAATAAGCAAAACCCATACCGCATAAAAGGTTTTTAAAACACTGAAATAATAAATAACAAACAATTCAAACAGGAAATATAACAAAAAACAATGAACGAAACAAAATATTTTAAACAGCAACAAACGACAACCACTGAATTATAGGCTTATGGCTTGGAACAAGCACATACAGAATGCATATGAGTCATAACTTGTTACCTTGGTGTAACAGCACAACATCTGAAAAAACTATAAACAAGAATGTGTTCATAGTACATTCGTTCTATCATTTTCTATGTTCAGAGGATCGTAAAATTGGCGTCAAAATTCCAATTTGGCATGAAAATTAGAAAGATCATATTAAAAAAAACTGTTGTACTAAGTTTCAAATTAATTCGCATCAATTTCATCAAAAACTACCTTAACCAAAATATTTAACCTGAAGCAGGACAGATGGACGAACGAACGGACGCACAGACCATAATGGCTAAAGATTGAACATAAAAGGGTGTTACTTTAAAGATCTATACAAAACAGAAACAACAAAAGGACGTGGCAGCATATATATACATCCTCACAATAAAAAAAAGAAACAAGTAGAGATCTGACAATACTTGCAGTAACTGACCGCTATTTCTGCGCCCAGTACAATAATAATTAATTTTGATGCTTAATGCAGAGTACTTGGCATTTAATATACTTGGCGATGAAACATAAACCAGTTGTGGCATCTACCAAGTTGTGCTAAATGTAAGTAAGCTGATATTCTACTGTGAATCTGGACTTTAAAATATGATTCAACTCTCCACGTAGACCATACCTCATTCAGCATGACCGATACGTCTAAACACGTTAATGCAGACAACGTTTCCTGTTTTCCTATTTCAATCTTAAACCATTCTCATCTTATGAAATTACTCACAATGTGAAATGTTAGTTTCCCCAGCGACAAATATATACTGCGTTTTGAGGTCAAAACAAATGTACAAAATAGTTATGATTTTAATGTTAGTGGTCGACTGGGAAAAGGTGGGTTATTCATTGTTATTTGATCTTTCACAGAGAAACAAACTGAATAAGACAGAATTCATTTATGGCAAAAAAACAAGTCACCTACAGTCTTATAGAGTTGTCGCATGGCATTAATTTGTTCATGCAGAAAGAATATAGAAAGTCTCCATAAACATTGGTATGATTAAATGTCTTTATTTTGACAGAGCGTGATTATATTTATACTTTCTTGTCGTCAGCAGTTTACTGACAAAAGATCTTGTGATCGCAAAATTTAAATACCATAGTCATCATTTGAGCTCGGAAATACCGTGCTATTTTTTTGCGTATTTCTCTTACCAAACGGAACAAAGCCATATTTTCAAACAAAAAAACAGCATATCACATTTAACCATATACTAAACAACCGGTACCATACACCATTACACAATACACTTTTTGGGGGAAAGTATAAACTCTGGGGCTGTAAGAGTCTCATATAATATTTAAATGTGCTCCTGCTAAAGAAAAAATCGATCTTGTTTCTTATGTTTCTTAACTACAATCCCGTTCCTTTTTCATGAATGTGACCTACCGAATAAGACTATTTACCCGGTTTGTAATAACATAAGCAACAATACGGGTACCATATGTGGAACAGGATTTGTTTACCCTTCCAGAGCACCTAGAATCAACCCCAGTTTGGTGTGGTTTCGTGTTATTTAGTCTTTTAGTTTTATATGTTGTGCCTTGTGTACTATTATTTGTCTGTTTGTCATTTTCTTTTTTAGCCAGAGCGTTTTCAGTTTATTTTCGATCTAGGAGTTTGAACGTGCCTCTGGTATCTTTCGCTACTCTTTTATGTAACTGTAATTCAATTGCAAAAGTTCATTTTTCATTTATTGTTAAAACAATTCAATCAATTTGCATTGTCTGCACGGATTCATGATAAAAATTATCTTAAAAAAACCATAATCAAATTAAACTTATCACAGCAATTATAAAGGACGGAATCAGTGTTACATATTGTCAATAATCACAGTTTAACAGCTGCATTAACCAAAGTTGTCATTCCATTAGCTGACACACCACGAACTGATAGATAACCTGGTAAATCCTTGACTGATTTGATCTTCGGAGGAAGCTGGAATTCCAGAAATGTGTTTTTTGTTTCCTGCCACTGTATGATGTCAGCGCCACCTAAAATAGTTCCTGCCGAAACTTCATAATATATTGGCTGCTGTGTTTGGAAATTATCTTTCCATGATGCTGTAATTGTACGGTTATCTAAATCAAGTCGCAAATTTGGGTTCTCTGAAATTTTAAAAGTTTAGTATATATAACGTGTATTGTATAAATCATGTTTTATACAATATATATTGAGAAGCGGACATACATAAACATATCATCAATCAATGTGGGGAGCGTTTTCCATGAATGAACTTTTGATCATGCAATATCATTATTGATAACCACCGTTTCTTATAAATGTGTTTACTTCTCATTACGCCAAAATGTAATGCATTATCATTGAGATGTAAATGGGACACTTAAAATGTTTGGTTTTTGAAAAAAAGAAATGATTGCAAATTGCGTTTAATGACATAAGCGGTACTGTTTTACTGTTTAGGTATTAGCATTACTGATAACGTTAACAATTTGTCACCTTAATAAACCAAAACATAACTAAAAAATCAATCAGTTTGAAAATAGATAAATGATTTGATTTCGTCCTGACAAAATACGTTTTTATACCTTCATCATATTTGCTATTGACTGAAAGACTTCGAGAGATCAATGAACAACCATGGTTCATTGTTCTACTTTGTTCTAAGAAAAACAAGTAACGGAAAATGAAATTTCCAAGATTTCATTGCAAACAGTTTTCGAATTGGAGACTTCATAAATACAAATATTGGGTCACTAGCGTTTTGAAGATATCAAAGTCAGATGCATGTACTCAAAACAAGTTGTAACATAAATATTTGGTAGAACATAAAAGAAAAATCTAAGGGATTTCTATTCTCGGTGAATTTTAAACTGATTCTCACGGTAGACTTCTGTAAGGTACATGCATGTTCACAGTAAATGGATTTAGTTAACAATGGTGTTTTCATTATAGAATAACGAGCTGTGTCATGAGCGCATGATACGCTCATCACTTTTTCTCATATATTAGAAATTATAAAAAAAACTAGAGACTCTTAAGAGCCTGTGTCGCTCACCTTGGTCTATGCGCATATTAAACAAATTACACAGATGGATTCATGACAAAATTGTTTTTTGGTGATGGTTATGTGTTTGTAGATCTTTATTTACTGAAACTCTTGCTACTTACAATTTTCTCTATCTATAATAAACTTGGTCCTTTCGTTACAGAGAAAAATATTTTGTAAAATTTTACCAAATTTTACCAAATTAATGAAAATTGTTAAAAATTTACTATAAAGGGCAATAACTCCTTGAGGGATCAACTGACCATTTTAGTCAGCGGGACTTATTTGTAGATCTTACTTTGCTAAACATTATTGCTATTTACAGCTTATCTCTATCTATAATAGTATTCAAGATAATAACCAAAAATGGCAAAATTTCACAAAAAATTACCAATTGGGGGACAGCAACCCAACAACCAGTTGTCCAATTCATCTGAAACTTTCAGGGCAGATAGATATTAACTTGATAAAAATTTAACTGCTGTCAGATTTGCTTTAAATGCTTTGGTTTCAAAGTTGTAAGCCAAAATCTACATTTTACCACTATGTTCTATTTTTAGCCATGGTGGCCATCTTGGTTTGTAGACCTGGTCACTGCACACATTTTTAAAACAAGATACCTTACTAACGATTGTGGCTAAGTTTGATAAAATTTGGCCCAGTAGTTTCAGAGGTGAAGATTTTTGAAGAAGATTACAAAAATTTAAGAATAATTGGTAAAAAATTACTATAAAGGACAATAACTCCTTAAGGGGTCAACTGACCATTTTGGTCATGTCGACTTATTTGTAGATCATACTTTGCTGAAAATTATGATGTTTACAGTTTATCTCATCTCTATCTATAATAATATTCAAAATAATAACCAAAAACTGTAAAATTTTCTTAAAATTACCAATTTAGTGGCAGCAACCCAACAACAGGTTCTCCGATTCATTTGAAAATTTCAGGGCAGATAGATCTTCACCTGATGAACAATTTTACACACTGTCAGATTTGCTCTAAATGCTTTGGTTTCAGAGATATAAGCCAAAATCTACATTTTACCCCTATGTTCTATTTTTAGCCATGGCGGCCATCTTGGTTGGTTGGTTGGCTGGGTCACCGGACACATTTTTTAAACTAAATACCCCAATGATGATTGTGGCTATGTTTGGTTAAATTTGACCAAGTAGTTTTAGAGGAGAAGATTTTTGTAAAAGTTAAGAGACGACGACGACGACGGACGACGGACGCAAAGTGATGAGAAAAGCTCACTTGGCCCTTCGGGCCAGGTGAGATAAAAATGAAAAGTAGCTTATTTAAATAGATTTTTAAACAGTCCACTAAAGTTTTATGCAAATTGGTTTAAGCTTTTAAAACTGCACTAGCAGAGCTATTAGGAAGAACGACTCTAATGGACTAATAATTTCACAAATGCGTTGCATAGGTCTCTTAACTCAACAGCTACATGTTAAGATATCATTAAAACTGCTTGAAACGTTTTGTACCGATTGTTTCTAAATCCCAATGGTGACTTTTTTTACTAAAAATATATCTGCATTTGGAAAATAAACAGTAAAATCACAAAAATACTGAACTCAGAGGAAAATTCAATCGGAAAGTCCCTAATCACAATCAAAAGACAAAACACATCAAACGAATCGACAACAACTGTCATATTCCTGACTTGGTACGGGCATTTTCGAATGTAGAAAATGGTGGATTAAACCTGGTTTTATAGCGCTAAAAATGCATTCTTAGCACGAGAGGCTAACCCTGTAGACGCACCCGGTCTCGCTTCTTTCTGAAATGCATGCAAAACAATCATTGTTTATTATTACCTCAAAAGTCTGATTCGACGTAAAAACATAAGTAGGGCCGATAATTTTCTTGTTTGAATTGTTTTACATTGTCATTTCGGGGCCTTTTATAGCTGACTATGCGGTATGTGCGTTGCTCATTGTGGAAGGCCGTACGCTGACATATAGTTGTTAATTTCTGTGTCATTTTGGTCTCTTGTTGAGAGTTGTCTCATTGGCAATCATACCACATCTTTTTTATATGTATGTCGTTTATGAGAGTTCCTGTTAGTATACTGTATAAACTATACATTTTAACCTTGTGTGTTATGTTATACTATACCTATAAGCAATGGCGACATTTGAGAAATAACAATTTTTGATGACACTTGAGTACTCCGTAAGTACATTTTATTTACTGCATTGACACTGGCTGAATAATTTCCATCCGATACATCCAACCCCTCAAACAAACAATAGGACATGTCTTGGTTTTCAGCAATAATTGACTTAGAAATCAATGTTGATTTGTCATGGCTTTGCAATGTCAGCTGAAAAAAATAAAGTAGTTTTTCATCTAAAGTGTAATCTGGTTACAATGGCGGATTTGGAAATTCTGCCCGCCTTTTGGTACAGTCAATATAGATTTCGAGATTCCGAAGTTACATACTTCCGGTATGACTAATCACCAAACAATGTGCAAGTGGTCTATTATATAAATCATACTCATGTCAAGAATTTTTTAATTTTTCTTTAATATAAAAAGAGAAATTAACATTTTACTATAGCAACATCCAGTTAAAGATAACTGATTATATGCCAAATATTAAATATCATCTTAATAGATGAATTGACTTACTAGGTAAGAATCGAGACCCGTCAAATCCTCAAATCCTGTCCATTTTACCCTGATAGATGAAGTGTCACCTTGATAATGATCTCTTGGGTTGTATTCCGTTAAGGAATGTGGTAGAATTTGTACCTCGGCTGACGTAGTATTTGGTGGAAGACTTGAAATTTTAACACCATTTGACGACTTTGAGGACTGCAATCCTGCCTCATTTTTACATCGCAATGTCACATGTATCATCTGCATAGACACTTGACTGCTAGGGAATACTTTTGATATTCTTTTCACACCACTCGCTAATGGCTGGAAAGTTTGTATTTCATTCCCATATGGTTGATAACCTGCAATTCAAACGTATCTTATTAAACATAGATACAGGAAAATGTGGTATGAGTGCCATCGAGACAACTCTCCATCAAAATAACAATTTATAAAAACCATTATTATGTAAACCATTATAGTCAATGTACGGCCTTCAACACGGAGCATTGGCTAACACCAACCAACACGATATAAAGGGCCCCAAAATACCTAGTGTAAAACCATTCAAAAGGGAAAACCAACGGTCTAATCTATATATAAAAAAGCGAAAAACGTTCACTTGACACACCTCACATGTATGTAATAAACATAAATTTTGTGTCATACCCCCACTCGAGGTTCCAATGACTTGTATTTTAAATTCACAAACTACGGGAATTCATATAAATTGTGTCTTAAGTTTAAAACAAGTGACAGCCATTTCATGTCATAAAATTATTTAAGTTTGGCATCAAAAATAGTTAAAACAAAAAAATTAATTAACAATTAAAAAATAATGCATTAGAGACTTAAATTAATTAAAACACATCCTAGGGATTTAGTGTTTTATCGCCAGGGTATTTTCCTATTTTTATTTTTTTTATATTTATAGTGCTTGTACTCACCAACTGCCCACTCACAAACATCTATTCCTGATTCAGCATCATTTACCTCCCAGTTTGCAGATACTTCTTCTGTTGTTTGTGCATCTATATCAGAACCTACAACAGCAGATATGCATAACTTTTATCAAATCGAAAAAAGCTTTAAAATTTAGATGGAATGTATTTAATGATAAAAACTTTGCAAGAAACCTTTCTACAATTGAATGTGAAACAATATGATGCAATTTTAACGAAATTTACATCTTAGAATCACAACATATAATATTATCACGAAATATCCAACAAAGTTTCCATCTCTTGTTTTGGTTCTTTATTTAAGAAAGTGCTTTACACTAAAATAGTTAATTAGGCTATTTTTTAAAAATATATATTTAGTATTCTTATGATGCTGAACACACATACAATTTGATGTGCATTATATTAGGGAAAGCACTGTAATATTAAGATAAACAATCACCACTAGCGTTTTAAATAATTGACATGTAGTAGAGGCATGATCAATTATCTGTTTTTGTTGTCTAATTGCATTTCATTCAATACAATCATTTAAAACAAGTTATATTTTATGCACCAAACTTTCACACTTCAACCTCATATCTAGCATATTTTTCTATTTTATTTTACATTGATTAGTACACAAACCTATGCCATCATTAACAAATCTAATATATGGTGCTGTTAAATCCACGAGAAGATCCTCCGCATGCGCTTCTCTTCTTAATCCAGCAGCATTTGTAGCAATTACAGTGATATGGATGACAGACGTATGGGCTAGACTGACATTGTAATTATAGGCAAAATTATTCAGACCAACACTTGTAAATCCTTGGACCTCTGTACTTCCCTCTGTATAGCCTAGAAAAAAAGTATTTATTAAAGTTTTCAGTTGCTTACACTTCAATATTTCTTCGTTAAGAATAACATATAATTACTTTTTTTTCAAGACTTTATCTTTTATCTTTAATTTGTGATGGACGCATTGCATCTGATGCTTTCTGTCTGAGGGAGGAGTTGACGTCGATTCGGCAAAGTAAAGTTTCAAACAAGACTTGAATTTTCCTTTTTCTGCTATGAAGGGCTATAACAATTATTTATTCTCACAATATGAATGGTGGTGTACTCTTGTATCGTTGATAATAAAATTAACGGTACCAATTTTCTTGCACCAGAAAAATAAGAGTGTTGTTTATTAAATCCGATAGTACACGAGTATGTTTTTCATTTTCCCACCCAAAAAATGTCAATTTCTGTAACACGCTTAAGCACATTTCGATTCAGCTAGTGAACTGATAGGGATTATAACACATAAAACTCAGCCAATCACCATCTGGGATCACTGGCAACAACAAACTGATTTTAATTTATTTATACAATGGGTCCAGAAAGGGTTAAATAATATTTACCTATAGCCCACATATAATCTACTATTGGACTTTCTGAATCAACAAAACTCCACGAGGCATGGATTGATGACCACTGATGCAGAGCCACCACATAGCCGTGAATATGTTTGCCATTTTGATTTGCTTCGTCATGGTCATGGAGAATAGTTTCTTGAATTTTTACGTCATCAAAAAGAATACCGGTATTTCCAGTCATGCTGCCAAGATTGATTGTTTCTGTTGTTGTGGACGGACGGAAGTAGAATGTATGATGGTGCCAGCTTAACTCCTTTGATGCACTTCCGTGTTTATCTTGTTTTGTATAGACCATAAAAACGTGCCTTGTATTACCCAATTCTATATATCCCTCTTTATTTGCTAAAACAGCACCAAGAATGGGAGGATGCGCTGTTACAAAAGTCACACGATATATATGTCCAACATTTAAATTGTCTAATGACTGTGATATCTGTCCTTCAACAAATATAAATGACCTTCCGTCGATAGCTACATTTTTACCAGATTTTAAAACTCCTACACAACTTCCTAATGAGTTATTCCATTGCATAGCGTAAACAAGGTTGTTGCAAAAATTTGCATTGGTAATAATATCCCAATCGATTGCTTGACCATTCACGTCTTCAAACGAGGGATTTGCTGCAATACTGTGTTCCAAATGTTCCATAAGTGTTGGTTCTGGATGTGTAGTGTCAATTATGACGCCATTTGATTTCGATGTTTTAGATCTATATCCTATACCGTCTACTGCATACACTAGACTTTCAACTTCCTCTCCTGTAAAAATGAAGCGACAGAAATTGAACAACGTCATTTTCTCATGTCATTAGATATAACATATATCGTATGTCAAATCTTGCACTGAACTTATTGGAAACGGTATTTGATGGTTCCCCACATCATAGACTTGAATTGTGAGTCTGAATACGATATAAATGAGGTTATAACAAATAATTTGGTGACAGCAAAGCTCAAACATTGTGCGTTTGATGTATAAAGCGAATTTATCTTACAGAGTATCTTAACATGTGACATTTAGACTTACTGACATATGGAAGTGATTTGATCTTCAATCTTAAGAGCCTACCTCCATTGGTAACGTGTAATAGTATTATTGTATTTGTCTTTATTAATATTACTTGTACTGTTAAGTCAGTTTTTTGAGATATTCTTTTGAAGTGACTCTGTGGTTATGTAAAACATCATACTTTGAACGACAAAATTATTTCATTTATTAATATTACTTTTACTTATGGATCTTGACATACTATGAATGACAAAACTATTTATTCAATAATACTACTTTTTCTGTTAAGTCTGTTTTTTATGATATACATTTGACGTGAAACTGTACTTATGTATCCCGTCATACTTTGAACCACACAATTATTTTATAAATTATTATTACTTTTACTGTTAAATCTGTTTTCTGTTATATCAACTTAACGTGACTCTGCATTTATGTATGCCGTCATACTTTGAACGACAAAATTATTTTTATGTCTACCTGTGCGAATTTCAAACGCGCAATTTTACACCAGCACTGAAATCTTCTATCCTTTATGGGTAGACTTTACAAAGATAAATTAAGTCGTATAAGAAAAACAAAATGAGTATGTTAAATTTGATGTATGCCTTTTTTGTGCTTCTTCGTTACATTTGTTGTTTTTATAGTGATATTAAGATGATAACACAATATTGACTGCTGTACCCCTATTTTTGACATTTTTTACTCTTTGAGTATGTTTGTTTTGTTCATGCATCGTTGACAGTGTAATGGAATTTGATACGACTGTCATACAAGTGAGAGGTTTAGCTAGCTATAAAACCAGGTTCAATCCACCATTTTCTACATTAGAGAATGCCTGTACCAAGTCAGGAATATGACAGTTGTTATCCATTCGTTTGATGTGTTTGGACTTTTGATTTTGCCTTTTGATTTTGGATTTTCCTTTTGAATTTTCCTCGGAGTTCAGTATTTTTGTATTTTTACTTTTTTTTTTGGTTAATACAAAACAAATGCCAACAATAACAACTTGTTAGCTTAAGTGTGTTTTTCTGCATTTATTTCCAGTCTTTCATCATCATTTTCTCCTTGGTTGTTCGGGCGAAGGTACTTTTTCATGTTATGTTGGTGTTTTTTTCATAAAATGGGGTAACACTGCTACTTACGTATTAGAAAATAAAACCCGCTCACTAAACACAATCTAAATAAACGGTTATTTCACGTGTTTGCTTTCAACAAATAAAAAATATGGAAATATCTAAGATGTAAGAAAATGCTTTAAATTCTGTACAATTTGATCTTTAGTAATTTTTGGCTAATCAACAGCTGTATTTTAATTCAGTATTCTTACGATATAACCTTTGTACAATAATTTACTAAATATTACCTGTATTTATGTGTGAACTATTTAAGACCCTGGACACAGAATGGTGAATCCCCACATTTTCCCAGTCTTTAATGTCGCAAGGTACAGAAGCAGATTTAGTTTGTACACACCACATGTAGTTTGTTATTCCTGAATCTCGATCAGAAAACCCATGCCACGAAGCTCCGACCAATTTTGAATTATTCTGATATTCTGTGTCGTGCATTCCTAAAACCAATGATAATACAATGATATCTGACGGCTGAAACCTTATAATACAAGGCATTTCTGTCAAACTTTAACATAAGATACAAGTTATTTCTGTTAAGATACTTCTTGCAACCTCATTATGAACTTGAGACGAGGTACTGTAGTAAAAGCACTGAGTCTTTTATTAATATGTTTTGGCTGAGCATTTACTCATTTTGTGTCATGAAATGATACTCTTTATACCTTTTTTTTCGTTTGTAATGATTAAAAGACTGATGCAGAAAGCTTTTAAGTTCAGAAAACTACTAACCGAATCCATATAGTAACATTAATTATTCCCCGTAAAATTTCCAATCGTATATTATCCTTTGTTACAATACTGCCGATTTACAAAACTCATCTCTTATTTCAGTAATACACACTAAAAAAAGGTTTGTATTTAGTTTTTATACATGTAGTATAATTGTATTCGGTTGTTATTCACGATCACTGACCGAATTTCGTTGTAACCTTCCATATTTCTCAACAAGTAATTATTTGAAAAGGAACAGAAATGTACGTACTATTTATTAAATAAGCTTAAGGATGATACTAAGAAGATCATGAAAAAAAGATAAGTGGCAACAATTTCAGAGAAGCTGTATTGTGCCATCATATAAAGTATATGTACCATATTCAGCACAATGAGTGCCCAATACTTCTCCTGATGAGGATATCTCCTAAGTGGGTTTTTGTATCGGGCTTTAATTAATGTAATTCACTACACAATTAAAAAGTTCAGAAAAAGTATGATGATTCATGATAAAACCAACAATAACAGAGATGCGAAAGATTTCAAAGGGCTTTCAAACAAATTTCCCGAAAATAGTTTGATATTGCCATGGCAAAGAACGAATGATACAAAATGACGAAAAAGAGAAAACATATAGTACAAACTAAATATTGAGCATCACGACGCCCACATAACACAGGTGAAATCACAGATAACAGGTAAAATGAATTCCTACAATAATCATACATGTATATGACATTATTAAAATGACACTAGATCTGCATTTATATATTGGTATATTCTTTATATAATACCCACCTATACCATCATAGACAGTACCAGTAACTGGTGGTAGAGAGTCAACCATGATACCGTCTGATGTTTCAGTAGCATGGATACCAGAGTAACTGTATCCTACTACATTACTGTAAAATACTTTCCCTGAAGATAATGGTACTCGGCTGATGTTATGTGACGTTACTGATCCTGGTAGATCTAATTCCACTTCATGTATATCATGACCTTTAACAAAATTTGGTTCATTATTTTTTATACAATACACAAGTGGCTAATTTGATAGTTTTAAAGCCTTACGCATCTTTTGAAAAAAGAATTACCATCTAACAGATAATTTATGCAAAATGTCAATGTAGTGTAAACAAAATATAGTTTTAAATCATACCTCCTGGATATGTACTAAGATACACTTTAAACTTGGCAATTATATTAGCATCATCTTTAAACACGTTTGTCCATTTGACTGTGAATGGAGCACCAGGTTTTAGATAATCAACATCCTTCTTCCAGTGACCAGGTATTTGTTCCACAACCTGTAATGGTTGGACATCGAAAAAGTTTTGATATAACTTGTACACAAATCAGAATTCCAACAGTACAAAAATCACAATTGTTTCCATGTAACTAATTCATGTCCATTAAGAACAGACATTTTAATAATTATAAATGAAATTTAAAGTTTAAAAACAAATAATTTGATGTTGAATGCAACACGTCTTCTGATGAGCTGACGTCGTTTTGTTTATCATATTATAGAGACAATTTTGCCAGGTGACCATGACTTCATCAACGTTTTTTCATGATTTACGCCGGTTTAAAATGGATTTTAGAATTTTATCATAAGAAATAACTGTAACATTTTGTCAGTCTATTCGACATAACAAAAACAAATGTGGTACACACGCGTTATTCTGTGTGCACTACATTTTTAATGTTTCTTCATAGACAGAAAAAATATTACAGTCATTCCTTAAATAAAATGTAATAAAGGTTTATATCTTAGCGCTCCGAACATTTTCTACATTGATTATTTGTCTGGGCAATTTAAATAACTTTCAATCAAAGTACTCGTTTGAGTTAAAAAATATGTATTTTTTTAATATTCGGGACGAGTAAATTTTATTTTATTGTACTAACTGCTGATCCTTTGATTTTCCGCCTAGGAAGAGGAGTTGACATAACTAATATTCCATCTGTTTTAAAGTCTGCATACGTGTCGTCATTGTACCAGGCTCTGACGAACATCGAATACGATACTGGTGATTCCTTTAACCGCTGACCTATATTTGTAAAATGATTATAAATTCATCAGTTGACAGTTAAAAGATAAAACCACAGCTTAAACACGACAAATATATTAACAACAGTCAATAAAAAAACTGATATAAAACATGATAGGTGAGGTACAGGAACCCCGTAAAAACCACACAACTGCAACATTAAGGATTAATTAAATATGATATGATAGAGACAGTCAAATAATACAATCTTTTATGTTATAATAAGATATAATGCACCTAGAAGGGCTTTTAGTAAAAGTATTTTCAAAGTCACTTGATCTTGTTATATTAATGTATTAACGTTGACACTACAACTGGTAAATAGTGATACACACTATATCATCAAATAATAATCACATTAAATATAAGCAGACTTGAATGGTTTAACCGACTAATATCCGAAGAAGAGCCAATGAAATTAAAGACACGTTCAAAAGTCAAACATAAACTGACAATACCATTGCATAAGGCTACATGTATGTAGGACTCGGATGTGCAATGGGGAAGCTGAAGTGCAATGGTCCACGCCGAACTACGATGGTCATTTCGCTGAAGTGCGATGGTTTTGTGTATGACGTTTGAATAATGTGACGTTTTCAAAATACAACATGGATTCGCAGGCAATAAAATAGGGTTTTGTAGATGAAAGTTTCATGCTTATAAAGGAAAGTAAGGGAAAAAAGGAAACGAACTATTCAAGTCCCGAACAGTTTTAAGCATTACATGTTGAGGTTACAGAAATATGTTTACACATTTTAGGCAGCAAAGCGGCTGAAAGATCAACTTGGACTAAGCAGTATTCTAAATTATTCCGCAGACTTTTTGTACGATAAATACAGTATACTTATCTAAATATTAATCTTAATTTATCTTTACGTAATCGTCACAAGATTTTATGTGGGCAATTTAATATAAAAAAAATTGGCTAGTATTAGCAATGTTTCAATGTTTTTGCTATATCTCGTTTATATAATGTTGTTTTATTCCCGAGATAAATTCAGTCGCTCTAGTCTTATTTTTTGTGGTATCAGTGTTGATTGTCTACAACATATCAGACAGAAATTAAACTGCCTAAACCTTATGTGTACTTCCCAATTGGTCATCCTGAAATTTATTTTTCGTGAAATAATTCACAAGCCTCGCTATTAGTGACGCAAAGATTAACTTGTCGGTATTTTACTTCGTGAATACTGTTTCGTCATCAGTTATATATAAATTGATGAAGAATTGTTGTGAACAATTACTAAGTTTTATATTAATATTTAAGTAAATCAGTGGCGGATCCAGAAATTTCCATAAGTGGGGTCCCGCTGACTGCCTAAGAAGGGGGGCGGGCGCTCAAGTCATGCTTCAGTGATTCCCTATATAAAAGACCTACACGCTGAATATTGTTTTCCCTTGAAAACCTTATTCCATACTCTTGCGTGCTAAAAGGAGAATTGAAGAATTGAAAAATTAGATTAAAAATTAAAGTGTTTGGTATGATCTAAATAGAAATTAAACCATCTTTCAAATTAGAAATAAATTTTCACTGTTATTAATATAAGTTAGATAATTCATACCAATCTAATCTTGAATTTCATCCAAATTATTTCTTTATTTTCGGAACACGTTTTAGAAAATTAAATGTGACGTCACGTTGGGCATTGCATTGACTATGGATAACAGGGCTGTGATTTTGTAATGTATTCTTTTTTATTCTATTGCTAGTCACAACTTAAGTTTAATCTTGTATATCTATTATATAGTCATTTTATAAAATTTACTGTTTGCAAAACTATGTATTATTGTTAATAATAATGATGTTTTTGTCCCAGGCGGATAACCCTGGCCTCACAACTTTTTGGAACTTTTGGTCCTCGGCGATCTTCAACTTTGTAGTTGCTATTGCTTTCAAACTTTTTACATTTGTGTGGACGTGGCGCGCGTCTGGCGTATAAACAAATATTTCTTAACCTGTTACCTTTTGATGGCTATTATTCGTTTGTTTCTCTGTCCTATATTTTCTCCCATTTATCTGTTTATTTATTGTTACCCTGTCGTGTAATGTTGTCATTTCAATGTTATAATTAACACCACCATTAAAGCGGGGATGAGAGGGGGTTGGCATGGCCACAAAACCAGTTTCAACCCACCATTTTTTCATAAAATGCCTAGTACCAAGTCAGGAAAATGGCCATTGTTAAATTATAGTTCGTTTCTGTGTGTCTTACGTTTCAGTGGTGTGTCTCTGTTGTGTCGTAGTTCTCTTATATTTGATACGTTTCCCTCAGTTTTAGTTTGTAACCCGGATTTGTTTTTTCTCTATCGATTTATGAATTTTGAACAGCGGTATACTACTGTTGCCTTTATATAGCAAATACTTTTGTCAAATCTTAATGGTGTTATTTAAATGAAACAACTCATGTACATTTTGCTTTTACTCAAAGTCTTAGGTTGCCCATCGCTCTACAGCGTAATACCATCGCAAATCAACGTACACTACCAACTGCTCAGAGTCTTAATTGAACAGTTTTTGGGCTCGACCAGTAAAATCGAGCACACATTTTACTCGACTAGTCTCGACATTGTCTCGACTGTACTTAACTGTACTTAACTGTACTGGACTAGATCTCGACTTTACTCAATTAGTCTGGTTCAGTACTTGATGATCTTGGTGTAGTCTGAAATGGTCTTGACCAAGGCTCGACCTCTTTCGACCTGTCTCGACTAGTCTCAACTCAGTCTCGACCTGTCTTGACTAGTTTTGAGCTTTAAATTTAGTTATGACTGGTGTAAATCAGCCCATCTAACCGAATTAAATATTGATCTTACAAAATTCAACCTTATTTGGTAGTTTGATTTGTTGCTGTGAAATGAAAGAATTCAATTTACAATAGGTAAAAATAAAAATTATTATATAAATTCAGATAGGCGTCTTTGATTTTTTTATAACTTGTTCTAATCAACTTGGATTTTCATCAAACTATGCAGCTATTTTAGATATATATTAAGCTTACTGAATGTCATGTCATTTTGTTTTTTTGTTGTATTGCTGTAAAATTAAAGAATCAAATTAATCTTGGTGAAAAAAACTAGGATTTGCAATTCGGACAAAATAGTGATAATAAACTTTAATTTTTTTAATTACTTTTTCAAAACAACTTGAAATAAATGAATATGTTTAAACTAAATTAACTTGGATTTTCATCAAACTATACAGCTACCTTGGTGATATAATATTCTTACTGAATCCCAGGTTGTTATGAAGTTTGGTGTATAACTGTCAAATTTAAGAATCAACTTAATCTAGGCAAATAGGCAAAAAAAACTAGAATTTGCAGTTCGGACTTTATTCAGATAGTACATTTGAATTTTTATAATAATTTTTTCAAATCAACTTGGATTTTCCTCAAACTATACAGCTACCTTGGTGATGTATTAATCTTACTGAATTGTAGGTTGTAATGCCGTTTGGTGTATTGCTGTCAAGTTTAAGAATTAAATTAATCTAGCTAAAAAAGCTAGGATTTGCAGTTTGGGCAACATTTAGATAGTACACTTATAATTTTTTTCATAACTTTTTTCAAATAAACTTTCTTTAAACTATATAGCTATCTTAGTAATATATTGATATTACTGAATCACAAGTCGTTATGTAATTTGTAATATTGCTGACAAAAATAAAAATGAAATTGATGTAGGTAAAAAAAAAAGCTAGAATTTGCATTTCAGACAAAATTCAGATAGTACACTTTAGATTATTCAAAGCAACTTGGATTTTCATCCACATCTACAGCTATCTTTATTATATATTATTCTTACAAAAAACAGGTTATTTGAAAATTTATTTTTTTGCTGTCAAATATAAATATTTAAATTATAGGTATCTATCTGAATTTTGCAAATTTAAATGAATGTTATTTAGAATTTAAAACTCGCTGGTAGATGTGATCTTTTGAATAAGTTTGCCCCAAGCAACAGGTATTGCTCTATAAATCACCGCAAATCAGATAGCTGCATAGTTGATGAAAATCCAAGTTGATTTGAAAAAGTTATTAAAATAATTAAAGTGTACTATCTCTATTTTGTCTGAACTGCAAATTCTAGCTTTTTTTACCTAGATTAATTTCATTTTAAAATTTGATAGCAATACTACAGAAAACAAAATGACATGAGATTCAGAAAGCAAAATATATTGAAGACAGCTGCATAGTTTGATGAAAATCCAAGTTGACTTGAAAAAGTTATTAAAAAAAAATAAAGTGTATTATCTCTATTTGTCCGAATTGCAAATCCTAGCTTTTTTTAACAAGATTAATTTAATTCTTAAATTTTACAGCAATAAAAAAAAAACTAGATATCATTGAGATGGGAGCCATCTCTGTGTGCCCCGCTGTGAATAATGTGCATTAATTTTTTTTATCTTTACCATAGGACATGGCTTTGTCAACTGAGATCAAAGTTTTTGACCTTGACCTTTGACCTAGGAAGTTGTAAATAAATTATGACACACCCTTTGGTGTTGGTTTATAAACATGTCAAGTATAAACTTTGAAATGATAACGGTTCTCAAGATATAGAGCGGACACGATCTTTACCATAGGACATGGGGTTGTCAACTGAAACCAAAGTTTTTGACCTTTAACTTTGCCCTAGGCAGTCGTTCATAAATTATGACACACCCTCTGGTGTTGGTTCATATACATGTCAAGTATAAACTTAAAAATCATAACGGTTCTCAATATATAGAGCGGACACGATCTTCACCACAGGACACAGGGTTGTCAACTGAAACCAAAGTTTTTTTACCTTGACATTTAATTTGACCTAGGAAGCTGTACATACATCATGACACGCCCTCTGGTGGTGGTTAATAAACATGTAAAGTATAAAGTATGAAATCATAATGGTTCTCTAGATATGGAGCGGACACAAAGTTAAAGTGTTACGGACGGACGGACGGACGGACAGACCGATCACTATAGGGCGACCCGCCTTTGACCTAGGAAGTTGGACATACATCATGACACGCCCTCTGGTGGTGGTTAATAAACATGTAAAGTATAAAGTATGAAATCATAATGGTTCTCGATATTCGGACGGACGGACGGACGGACAGACTGATCACTATAGGGAGACCCGCCTAAAGGCGGGGCCCTAACAAAATGACCTGGGATTCAGTAAGCCTAATATATATCTAAGATAGCTGCATAGTTTGAAGAAAATCCAAGTTGATTTGAAAAAGTTGAAAAAAAATTAAAGATGCCTATCTGAAGTTATATAATACATGTAATTTTTATTATTACCTATTGTAAAATTAGATTCTTTCATTTCACAGCAATAAATCAAACTACCAAATAAGCTTAAATTTTGTAAGATCAATATTTAATTTAGTTAAATGGGCTGATTTACACCAGGCAAAACTAAATTTGAAGGTCGAGACTAGTCGAGACAGGTCGAGACTGGTTGAGACTGAGTCGAGACTAGTCGAGACAGGTCGAGACAGGTCGAGACAGGTCGAGACAGGTCGAGCCTTGGTCAAAACCATTTCAAACTACACCAAGATCATCAAGTACGGAATCACACTAAATAAAGTCGAGACTTGGTCGAGTACACTTAAGTACAGTTAAGTACAGTCGGGACAATGTCGAGACTAGTCAAGTAAAATGTGTGCTCGATTTTACTGGTCGAGCAGAAAAACTGGTCAATTCAGACTCTGAGCAGTTTGTAGTGGTAGTATCAACAAGTTAACGTCAAAATGTCACCATCGCACTTCAGCGTAACCATCGCGGTTCGGATTACCATTGCGATTCCGAGTCCTACGTATTTATACTGATATTTGCAAAATGATAATTCCTCAGAACAACTTACATACCTGAATATTGTTTTAATACAGAAACATAAAGAGCAAGATTAATGTTGCAAATAAATATATGCAGACCGTTGGTTTTCCCGTTTGAATGGTTTTACACTAGTAATTTTGGGGCTCTTTATAGCTTGTTGTTCGGTGTGAGCCAAGGCTCCGTTTTGAAGGCCGTACATTGACCTATAATGGTCTACTTTTTATGCCCAACCTACGCTGGTAGAGGGGCATTATGTTGTCTGGTCTGTGCTCCGTTCGTGCGTCCGTTCGTCCGTCCGTTCGTCTGTGCGTCCGTTCAGGTTAAGGTTTTTGGTCAAGGTAGTTTTTGATGAAGCTGAAGTCCAATTAACTTGAAACTTAGTAAACTGGTTGCTTATGATATGATCTTTCGAATTATGATGCCAAATTAGACTTTTGATCCCAATTTCACGGTCTACTGAACATAGAAAATGAAAGTGGGAGTTTCAGGTTAAAGTTTTTGGTCAAGGTTGTTTTTGATGAAATTGAAGTATAATCAACTTGAAACTTAGTACATATGTTCTCTATAGTATAATCTTTCAAATTTTAATGTCAAATTAGATTATTACCCAATTTCACGGTCCATGGAACATGGACAATGATAGTGCGAGTGGGGCATCCGTGTACCATGGACACATTCTTGTTTAAAATTGTTATTTGGATGAAGAGTTGTCTCATTTGCACTCACACCACATCTTTCTATATCTATGTGTATAGATAATTGGACTGTTGATCAAATCTATGATGGAATTGATTTGTTCATTTATGTTTATAAATACGAGAGCCTGAACGAGCATAACTTATACATCAATTGATATGTAAAACAAAGTAAAGGTAAAACATCCACATAAGCAAACGTCTTAGCTTGTATGTCGTTTCGCAATTCTGTTTTATAACACCAATTATTAAACAAATATCAATCAACACAAATTTAATAAAAACAAAAAAATAAACTTACCTCGTTTAATGTTCAATATTGCTTGATTTGTTTGTCCTGCATGATGCCAAACATCGTCGTTTAAATTATCAAAGATTCCTTCAGGTTCATCTTTATTTGAATATCCTGCTGTCCATTCATACCTTAATCATACACATATTTTTGAATCATTTCAATCTGGGCATGGTATCTATTACAGAGAATTGTGGGAAAATATTTATGGTCGACAGCAATTTAAAACGTTAATGAAAAACATTACACTTATTTATTCATTTATATACACATATTTCATTTGCCTTTTTTATAAACGTTTAAACGTTAAAAGTACATCCGAACATTTGTACACAAAAGTATAGAGTAAAAAATGTTGACGTGAATTTTCAGCATTATATCATTTGAATGACCAATGGCGTAATATAATTCGATTGCCAACTAAAACTTTGTTTAATAGACATCACAAAACTGTAGTACAAGAACTTAAATATGAAATACAAACAATTTTAAATTGAAGTATGTCATTTACTATATGATTTATTTATCTCGTGAAGTAAATTCGTTAATGATGAATTGTGTTACGACGAATGAAAGGAATCTTGAAGTTACCATGGTATATACAGTAAGTTCTACAGTGATAACAGTATTCAAAACGTTTTGTATCTAAGGGTGATAAAAATAATTTCGAGTGAGTTCAGTGGTTAGATATCAAAACCCGACCCGCAATTCAAAACATACGTATTATATGTAGTTTAAGTTATCGATTATCTAACCAATCATTTATCTATTCCCTAGACACAAAGATTTTCTGACAGATCTATAAAAGTCATTCCGCTATTGAAATATGAAGTAATTGAATTAAAATGTTGACCCCAAAACACTTACCACAGAGGCCTCAATCCCTGGGCTTGTATAACATGCCATTTGGCAGCCAGAGCGACATTTGATGGCGTGTACTTTATGTCAGTAAAAGGAGAAGACTCCTGGATATTTGTTATGTCGTATATGCCAAGTAGGTTGTTGTTGTTTGCTGAAGAAAAACAGGTTTGTTACTATATTATTTAAAAAGACCTTATACATGAATTTGTTTTGTATTTCATGGACTGATTGACATTATTAAATTTTCTAACCGGAGAAAATAAATATGTATTTCAAAGTTAAATAAAATGAAGAAAATAATTCAGTTGGTTACTGTGTTCCATATTCATATTCGTCATATTTATCTTATAAATAATAACATATTGTTCATGTCAGGGCCTTTTGCAGCCGATTAAACATTTTGGTTTTCCAATTGTTTAAGATGGTATGGTAGCCTATAATATTGTATATCCAAGTTCTATGATCTTAATTATTTCAATCAGACCACATCTCCGTTTTTTTTATATTTTAGTCTATTTGTAATGATGAATAACTGACCGACCAACACTTGTAAAAATGTTTATCAACTCTTGCAAATTTCACTGAATAGTTCTTCACATTTTTCACAGAGCAAAGGCAATATGTAACTACTCATTACACGGGAAAGCCATTTGCAAAACTCAATTGTATATAAAGACAACTTAATATTAAAACATATAAATTAAACAATATCGCTCCGAAGTTTCCTGTTAATGCACATATTTAACCTTAATGCTTATAACACAAGTTTATAACACAACGGGTTCCACTCGTGAAGTAGGATCTGCTTATCCTGAAGGGCAAAAGAGATCGCCCCAAGATTTTGGTGCGGTTCGTGATGCTCCATTTTTAGAGTTTCTATGTTGTGATTTGTGTACTTTTGTTTGTCTGTTTCTCTTTTGGTCGTTTTTCTTGTTTTGACAATGACGTTGTCAGTTTGTTTTCGACTTATGTGTTTCAGGAATCTGATGTTCAAAGACTGTTTCCCACTAGTTATCGTTTTTTGAATACGAATTGGGACAACAAAACGTTAAAATAATCGGTATACATATACATCTGTATGTTATGTAGTATTGAAAAAATTAAGCATGTGTAGGTTGCAGCTGAAATTCGCGACGGAACGAACAGCTATTACGGTTAAAGAAGGGCGGACGCATTGGGCAGAGAAATAAATAATGTAGACATAATCCTATTTGGTATATACCTTTAGTAACATCATGGCATGATCTTTTTGTGCATCGTTGACCTTGAGCAGCACACACACAATGTCCTTGACACGTGACCGCTGAACATCTCCTTATCAATTCTAGTGAACCTCCAGGTACAAGTTTAAATTGAGAATGAATCATTTTACTTTGTAATCCAATCTGTCAAAAATGCTAAATATTTCATCAGATTTTAAGCAATTATATTGACGCTAACATAGCATCAATTACTTAACATGTATTTTTCGGTGAATTGATATTGTTGTTGTCGAGATGCTGTGTCACTGACGTTTATCACACATTACCTATCATCTATCTATATTCCATTGTGACATTGATTATGTGCAGTATATTTTCATACAATGAATAAAATAATGCTTTAAGAATCTTGTATTTTGTTGAAGGGAATCTATTTCGAAGATACACATCTCTCTTTATTCCAAGGATGTATTTCCTACCAAATAAAAACTTTTAACTGTTGGTATGTAAGGAAAATGAATTAATCTGAAATGGTTCAATATTATGCAAAATGTTTTCTACACGTTTTACTGATTATCGGTTCTTAATTGCTGTATGTGCGTTGCATTATCGTCAATTCACAGTATCATTCCATACACATAAAGTGATAAAACTGTTACCTGGTTTACAGCCCAAACGCTAACAAACACGTTTTCAAACTTGGCCAGATTTTTCGTATCAACTTCAAATGTTTGAACAAAGCCTTCATCATGCTTATCAATTCCTGACTGATTGTGCAAGAACTCTTGTGGTGAACCAGATATCTACAATATGAACACAAATTAACACAATCAAATATACTGTTCCGGTCAATTACAGATGACCGAAATAATGCTTTTCAATTATTTGTTATATTTAGTTTAAAAAGAGATAGCACATACTAATTTTCCAAACTTTTTATTTTCATTTTTTTTTTCAATTAAGATAGTTTCAAATTATGGGTCTTCTATAGTTGTAAGGAGTTGCTATTTTGTAATTTTATATATTTACATGTTTATGAATGTTTATTTTTTTTTTATATATATTTTACGTCTTTTGTTCTTTAACAGACATGATGATACAGATTCAGAGATAAATGTTTAAAAGAAACCAATAATTGAACGGCTTCGGTATGACACATGTATTTATGAAGGCTTGAATACATACTCAATCATCAGGACAATTCTTACCTTATTAAAATCATCCATCATGTACTTGCTACCGATAGATACAGAGTACTTTTCGATTCCAGTATGAAGATCTGTAAACCCTAACCATGATATCCAAAGTTTATATCTTGACCAAGTCATCCAACCATCAACATGACGATGGAGATTTGCTGCATGGTCAGTTCTAATAGCAAACATGCCTTTAAAAAATGAAACTTGAAATTGGGATCGTTTGAAAGAGACAACAACCCGACCATATAGCAGAAAACACATGTTTGCCCTATACTATTCTTTCAAATATTTCCATCAATACGTTTGATCTATGTAGTAAAAGGCCATTCAAAGACTTTCATTTAACAAAACTACATGATGTATAAATTGAACTGCTTTTCAATTTCAACTATGATTCTATTTTTCAGTTATACATTTGATTTCATGTAAAATATTTATATATGTAAGGAACATGATGTATACGTTGCATGTATACTTATAATTGCTTCATATTAGATGGATGAAAACAATTTTCTGAACTGAGATTGAGATTTAGGTACCAGTTTCTACATTTGAAAATTCCTGTACCGGAATATGGCAGTTGTTGTTCTTACGTTTGATGTGTTTTATCATTTGATTTTGCCATTTGATTAGGGATTTTCCGTTTTGAATTTTCCTCGGATTACAGTAGTTTTGGGATTTAATTTTTAGAGAGTAATCCCATACTAAATGTTGAATTACAACTTCTGATCGTCCTTGTAACAGATTTGTGTGTTAAAACGGTAGTCCATTTCTCGATGAAATGTGAAGAAACATCGTCTTCAACAGTTAATAAAAATTTATCGGTAGACATATATACTTTTATTTTACACATTTGAACATTTATCGAACCCATGCTTTTCTACATACTTACTGCATGCATCAGTCATAAGACATACTCTTCTCAATTATTCATAAGTTCAAAATTTCTATGGCATATCCACTTATTGGATATGTTCATACACTAGAAATGATTTTGTTAGTTACAATTACTTCTTAGTCTTGTGTCGTTTTTACAATTCAACAAATATCTTTTTCACCATTATCAAGAAAACAGTGCAAAGCTTAAGTCCTTGGGTTGGTTCTCATCTTATAATGATTACCTGGTGTGGGTGGTGAACTGTCTACTATGATTCTTCTAGATTCGTCTTCAACACATACTTTGGCACCATTACAAACTATAAGTTTTATTGAATAATTCCCACCATCATGCAAATCAAGTTGTGAAAATGTATACTCTCTCACTATACCATTTAACTATATAAAAGATCGAAAAATCAGTCGAATGAGTTGCAAATGTAAATATGTGTTTTTCCCATATGAAACAATGTAAGAATATACTAGTATATATTTTGTACAATCAAGGGTTTTATCATGAAGGATTAAATTAAAGTGAGATATGTCAGATACAACGTTACAGTATGATTTATTAACTGTTTTCTTTTATATCTTTACACATTTTCTCTAATTAAAAAGGTTTTTATTCTTTTATCTATTTTTCTGTGTTACCGTCTTTGTAGATTAAAAGTACGTACGTTCCTGAACATTGACTATATTATGAAATTATATTTCTATAAAGTTGAGAATGGAAAATGGGAATGTGCCAAAGAGACAAACTACCCTACCATGGAACAAAACCCACTGTAAGGCCATCAATGGGTATATACTTAGTATGTTTGTTACCTCCGTTGATGATGTATTAAACTCTCCTCCTTTATGTGATGCAATAGATAGATACTGGCGCTGTATGAATGATTCTTTGTCTTCTACCTCCCACTGGATTTTAATAGTACTCCTAAATACAACTGAAGTATCTTTTATTGAACCAACATCGGCAGATAAGTACGGTTTAACCTTTATTGATGGTGGTGAATTATCAATGTAGAACCCGTTTGATGTAGCCTCCGTAGTTAATCCTATAAATATGAGACAACAGACTCAGACATAACCAAAATGAAAATATCACTTTATAAATTGACATTGATTAGGGTTAATATCCAAATAATAGAAATCAAAGGATGTAAAAGAACCTTAACATATCAAAAAAACAAAAACAAACAAATTGATTTTATGATTTAATAATTTTAATCTTAATAATACACTATGGTTTTAATCTTCATTAACAAAATATTGTTTCTCACATCAAATTTTTCAATGTTAATGTATTCACTTAAACTCTGATAGTAAACGTTTAAAAAAAGAAATGTAAATATGACAGCTCACATTGATTTTTAAGACAAATGAAATCATATCATTTTAATAATACCTGCTTTATTGTACGCTTTTATTGTAATGTAAATACGCTGTCCTAATGGCAGTTTCTGTGGTAGATCTGGTTCAACTAGAAGATCAGTCTGTGGTAAGTGTGTTGATTTTACTATATCATCCTGACCTGGCTTCGTTCCAGCTCTCCATGAGAATTTGTCTATACCCGACTGTGGGTCCGTAAATCCGTACCATCTAGCAGAAAGGTAACGCCTATAACAGAATTGAAATATTTCTGTATTCAATTAATATTAGAAGTTGTTAATTTCTATAAGCATCTGCTCACACTTTGACATTACGAAAATATTTAATATTTTAAAATATAACAACATAAAAAAAATCAAGAGTCTAAAATAAGTTTATAGAAAAACAGAGAATACCATGACTTGGAAAAACATTCAAATAGACAAACAAATTTACCAATTTAATGCTATGTAGAAAAGTTCAACTTGATCAAATGAACGTCATTAAAACCCAGGGCTCACTAAA
>CM034351.1:111367594-111444394 GCA_019925275.1 Mytilus edulis
ATAAATCGACACAACTTACCGATAAATCTGTACGTGATAAATTTTTTGCTTCTGTAATCTTTGTTCCTTGATCTTCTGACAATGACGTTCCATCATTACCAAGTTCAAAAACTTCGTAGTAGTAACTCCCTATACCAGCTAAGTCATCAATCCAGTTGTTCCATTGTAGTTGTATTGTTGACTTCAATATAGAAAGACTATTTTGTCAACATAATTTTAAATGAATAATTTACCTGTATCTCATTTCGTTTTTAGATGTGCCGGGTTGATAGGTTGTAACATTCACACAAAAAAGAAGTAAATAAACCTGAAGAATACATACCATTGCTAAATTCGGTTCATATGAATGCTTATTTTTAAAAATAAAAGGAAGAGAAGTAATGTGATTAACTTTTAACAATGACGGTTGTATATAAATAAATTCATAAGTTTATAATTCAGACAAGTGCACGATTAACAACAAAAATATGCCCCTCACTCATAATGACTAGTACTACATTATTATTCGTACATTTCATCCACTGTTGTGCCATTACAGACTATCCATTACTTACGTTAGTTGTTACATCTGGAGCAAGAACTGGTGGTACAGTGCATTTTATTCCGTGAGTTTCAACACATTGTTGGGCAGGTTCGTCCAAGTCCCAGTGAAACACAAACTGACGTGAAACAGTTCTACCTATTAAATCTACACGCTTCCTCGGTGCCTTTTCAGGATCAGAAGGATGCGCGTCTCTATCGATGTATTTTAAATAGCCGCCATTCGTTATTTCAAACGAATATATTACCCTACAATTAATGAGTACGTCGGTCCGATCATTCTCTAATTAGACTGTTTGACATTATTACAATAAAACTGAGCAAAAATGTTAATACTTTTATTAGGGTTTCAACTTTAAAACATTCACAGATGTCTCGCCACATTTTGCAAAGTGGTTATTATTCAAATAAAGGGTCACAATATCTTCTATTTTATCGTCACATTTGCTTATTGTCGGAATTTGTATTGCAAATAGGCAAGAATAAGGAGTTCTGCCAAGGTAATATGAAACAAAAACATTTTTTTGTAAACTCTTAAACAGAAAACTTCAAATGAATTCTTTTAATCGATACGAATGTCAATATTCTTTCCAAAGTGTTGAACATTTTATATCAGTATCTTTAATAGCACTTTTTGCCCAGTAATGTTTTGGTATTTTCTTCATTATTTTTAATTTGAATATTTCTATTGCATTCATTTTACTTGAAGTTTTCGTTTCAATTCTAATACATTCCAAACTATACCTATATGCTATGTATTAGTTAAGAACTTAAAAATATATATAAACAGATCTACAAACGTTGAAAAAAGGAAAGAAATCTTGTAGTAAATAATGCAAACGCAGTACATAGGCTATTACCAATTTCTCTCATCATGTAAATACTTCAAAATCTTAAATTATTGATTATTCATGATTTTATTAACCACTTATAAAACAGCATGTGTTTCTATATTTCTTAACCAAAAATACTTTAACAATTAATGTCTTTCAAAGATATATAAACAGTAGTAGTTACCGGTCATCATGTTGAAATGGCAAGAATTTATGCCAAGCGTTTAGATATACCATTGGTTCTTTGCATTGGTATATGTCATTTGTAGGTAATTGTTTCTCTACATGACATATTTTTACAATAGGTGAAATAGTGTGGTTGGTATCTAGAAAAGAGGATTAAAATGCCAGTAAAACAACTATAGACCTTAATATATATATAAACAAAATATAAAATAGTCGATTTCAATGCACAACCGATCAGGTCTAAAATATATATCACCATTCCTTTTTTGCATCTCAATACACGGATAATTTTGTCACATTGATTTTAATATATGTCTTACTTTGCTGAACAGTTTTGTCATTTGGAGTTTCTCTCTGTCTATCCTAATTTCAAACAAAGATACCTCCAAAGTAGTTTAAAAAATGCTGTTCTACAATTTACCAACAGTTAATTGAAGAATCGAATTTACAGAGACCGTGATTAAATTGTACAAACAAAGCAGCAGATATTTTTTGAATTGCGTGGCTCGATATTTTAAGAATGGGAAGAATATTTTTTTTTCAGTTTACAACGACAAACGGTAAGTGGTGTATGTAACTAAAAATCAGCAGTGTGTTCGCCTTAGTCCTTATCTACCTCTGACTAGTGTGAGCTTCATTTTTCCAGCGAGAACTCCGTATTTAAATTCTGTGATAAAATGATTTCTTCCAGTTTGGTCAGGTGCAGGTGGCGTATCATTGACCTTGAACACAGCAGTAACCTCTAAATACGCTCTGTTTATCATAATATGATTTGTCCATTTTGTCTCACGTGGTATTGGGTCATTCGGATCAATGGGAGTTTCAACGGGATCGTCACTTGGATTTGAACTATTTAATTTTGCAGTAGCATATGAAATAGTTGAATCCCGAATTACTGAAATGGTAAAATGTAAATTAGTTATTACCCTAACTGTAAATGTTAGAAAAATCTAAATGAATCACATAGTACATTTAACATGTATTAACTAAACATTCAACTTTCTAAACGAAGAACTTCACAGACTTACATTACAGTAATGTTTGAACTGTATTCGATCGTGTTAAAACTGTACCGAAGCAATTTTTAATCATTTCGCAGAGAACTAACTGTAACATACAATAGCTGCAATACGCTTTAGAAATGTACACCACATAGTTTAATATGCGTTGTGGTCTTATTATTAAGTAAAAGAGGGAGGAAAGATACCAGAGGGATAGTCAAACTCATAGATCGAAAATAAACTGACAACGCGCCATGGCTAAAGGTAAAAAGACAAACAGACACATAGTAGTACAGAAGACACACCATAGAAAACTAAAGACTAAGCAACACGAACCCCACCAAAAACTGGGGGTGATCTCATGTGCTCCGGAAGGGTAAGCAGATCCTGCTCCACATGTGGCACCCGTCGTGTTGCTTATGTTATTACAAATCCGGTAAATAGTATAATTCGGTAGGTCACATTCATGAAAAGGGAATGATATCGTAGTTACGACAGAAGGAACATATCCGATATCATCTGTGAAACGGTTATTCCGTAACTGTCAACCAAGTCGTGATGGCGTCCGTAAAATTTACGAAGGGATGATTTCAACTTCAACATTTTGGAATTTTTAGTTTAATAGCTTCCATGTAAGCAGCAATCCTCTATCAAGAATTGCAAGGAAATACAAGCCCTGGAATATCGTATGAATTGGGAGACATATACTCCGTATGCAGGCGCTGCTGGAATATTGCTACATAGAAATGGAAAGATCACAATTGGGAAGCTGAAATCATCTCTATTTTCGAAAAGTTTTGTTTTCAACCGACCCTCATTGTCAATTTCTAGATGTAAGTCAAGATATGAGGCATACTTCACTGTATCTTTAGTATACTTTATCTCCAGTGGGATGGGATACACAAATTTGTGTATTATTTAGTGAGAGAACATCATCTTTATATATAGCGGAAGGTAAAGTTAGAGTATATTGCTATCTTTTTGTCTTATAAAGATCGGTAAAGTAATATTTAGTTTAGGTAAGTACGAAAACTGATTGTTATTCAACGTATCGGACAATGTATGAAAGTTAAACGGAAAATTAAGTAGCCATCCAATCAGAAACGGTCTGGTAACACATTAATATCCAAATTAATTAGACATTACATTCTGTTGATGTCTTTTTAGGTCATATAGATCCTCAATTGTATTTTGTACTGTGAATTTCCATTGTATTTGACTTGAGCGTCCATCATGCGAGTTTATCAAAAGGAAGCGCTTCGGACGCACCAATTCCTGTAATATTGATTACATTAAAAAAGACCAAGTTCTAGGACAACCATTCTGATTTATAAATTGCAGTTTACATATTTTTTATAGACAGCTGACCTATAACAACTTACTTGTATCAGATTTGCGATATCTCTCTCTTTATTTTTCTGTACATTATTTGATTATCAGATTAAGTGAATAACTGGATAATATATTTTTCTTTTTAAGAAAAACAAATGGCAATTGCTTTAGAAAATCATAATTGTCAAATTGTTATCTGATTTGACTCACATTATTTTTTTCAAACAAAATCGTTTATCGATGTTTAAAAAAAGTCCAAGAAATTGTTTAACAACGAATAAACTCGCTATAATTTTGAAGAGCATGTATCGTGCGTAATTTAGACCTAATCTGCGCACAATATATTTATATTTTTATCGTTATTTTACGAATTGTATCTCTGATCTTACTGACTGACGATTTCCAAACTTAGTAGAGTGACCATCGCCATAGGTAAAATAGTGATTAACAGATTAACATTGGTCATCTCAACTTGATTGCTTTTCTCTCTTTCGCCGTACCGACTCAAACGACAAAGTCAATCTAGTTGAGATGCCCAATATATATCAGAGTATGGCTAATCCTGGTTGGTCGATATGTGCGCCCTTTGTGAGACACGTATTTACACGTGCAAAATTGATAGGCATGGGGGATAAGTACAGTGTAGGCAACGATAAGATTAATATATAGACAGACATGCATGTGCACTCGTATAACGACGATTTTTCCGAATCTGTTTGATACATATAATAGATTTAGAATTTAGAAGTCATCGTTTTTACCTTATAATAACGAATGGTTGTAAATCAGTGTACGAAAAAGATTCTTACTGACTCTCCCTTGTTTCACCTTTCATATTGACATTCATTTCCTTTTAATAAATAATATCAAATCATGCTTAACGCATTGGTACTTTATGTTCGGCTGAGGGAAAAATAAAATATTGAATTCAGAAGCCAAAATATATAACGGATGTTTTTAAAATAAAATTGAGAATGGAAATGGGGAATGTGTCAAAGAGACAACAACCCGACTATAGAAAAAAACAACAGCAGAAGTTCACCAATAGGTCTTCAATGAAGCGAGAAATTCCCGCACCCGGAGGCGTCCTTCAGCTGGTCCCTAAACAAATATATACTAGTTCAGTGATAATGAACGCCATACTAATTTCCAAATTGTAAACAAGAAACTTTAACTAAAATAATACAAGACTAACAAAGGCCGGAGGCTCTTGACTTGGGACAGGCGCAAAAATGCGGCGGCGTTAAACATGTTTGTGAGATCTCAACCCCCCCTATACCTCTAGCCAATGTAGAAAAGTAAACGCATAACAATACGCACATTAAAATTCAGTTCAAAAGAAGTTCGAGTCTGATGTCAGAAGATGTAACCAAAGAAAATAAACAAAATGACAATAATACATAAATAACAACAGACTACTAGCAGTTAACTGACATGCCAGCTCCAGACTTCAATTACACTGACTGAAAGATTATGATTTCATCATATGAACATCAGGCACAATCCTTCCCGTTTGGGTTTAGTATCATACCATCATAACATATATGAGAAGAACATAACTTTTAAAAGCTTAGTTTCACAAAATTGATCCAAATTGGCTGATAACATGGAAATCTGTTTTCAGTATTTTTCTTTTACAAAATTTTTATTCTAATATTTGTCTATAACGTAGATAGCGCCCCTCTTTAAAGATAAAAATATTTAATAGTACAAATTAATATTGATGTATTTCTAATTCAGTCTCATGTATACTTACTATGATCGCACTTATGATCAGGACCACCGAACCCATCTAGACATTTACAAGATGTTGCTATTTCTTTGCTACATGTTCCTGGGTAACATCGTTTGCTGTCTGCGCGCCATGAACAAGTTTCTAAACAATCAAATAAAGTAGGAAAGTATAGTCGAATTGACATGCCGAATGTACACATCACTTGTTGACCTACACACATGATTGTTTTTATAAAATTTATTCAAATACCAAAGATACAAGGACATACAAAGCTCCTCAAGTGTGTTTAATTCATATAAATCTTTTAATAGAATATTTTCGTAGTATTTGGAATGAAATTATTCAAAGCAATTTTTTCATATATGAACTTCACTTACGTATGCAATTCTTGAAATGTGGATCACTGTTGCCATTAGCATCTCTATGTCTGGTATACGCTCGCCAGTACAGCTTGTCTACAATTTCCCCGTCACAATACTCACAGTGGTTACTAGGTATACTAGAACAACGTCTGTGTTTACAATGAGTTATAGGTGGACAAACTAAAAGCAAACATATTCCATATTACAAACTACGTAGATGAGAAAAAGCATATAAAATATTTCCACCCACGTGTATTATCTCTCTTTGCTTTCCGATTAATATTTGGTATTATCTTTTTAAAAGATAGGTGATGTTTATTGACTTGTACAGATATTTGCAACATCGTTTAACAGGGTTGCGTTCAACATCGTAGCGGCTACATAGGGCTACGTAGATATATGACTCTTGAACGTTTAGCTAGCTTAGCTGCTACCTAAATATTGATAGCAGCTAGGCTAGCTACTCGTTCAGTAGACAAACATCTACGTAGCACTACGTAGCCGCTACGAAATTGAACGCAACCCTGCTTAAATAGTCTTACAAATATACATGTGTTTCACATTTTTAACAAATGCAATATAGTTGTCGATATATTTGTTGTTTGATTGATAGTTATTGATGGTTGATTAATGTCTAGTTATATTTTTGTAGCATGTTAAGGATCTATATTAATTAATTCGACATAACCGAATCCCTTTAAATAGTTTTACATCACACGGAAATAAGGAAAAATAATTTAAGATTAACTGGCTGTTATTTCTTTATCATGAAGTGGCTCATAAATCATGCCTCTTCAATTTTTTTCATCTCCTTTTTTCAAATAAAGTTTGTCTGTGTATAATATGTGCACAAATACCTTTCTACTTATCACAAATATTAAGGACTCACTACGACAGTAAGCACGGTCAGCATAAAAACCATCGTTGCAGCCAGCACATTGTTCAGGGGTTTGACAGTGTCCCCCACTGTTGCGCTGTGGATTTTCGGCCCCCGGTCTGTAGATAATGACATCACTGTAATAGTGTTTATGGCATGCCGATGGATTGATTTTTCCGTCACAAATTGCTGCAAATTTGCAAGTTAATTAGTAGAAACAAAAAAAATATTTATCATAGTTATCAGTTGTAATAGAACTCGGTTAGCGAGTTGTAAACAGTTGTTCATTACAAAGAAATAAGCAAATGTGGTACGATTGTCAACGATACAACGTTATAAACATTATCAATAAGGGGGAAATGCCATATCTGTGTACAAATACAAGTCACCCTTCGATCATCATTAATATTCAAAACCCATACCGTAAAGTAAATTATAAAAGCTTCTGTAAGGCAAAATCTGACACAAATCGAATGTAAAAACCATTTGCCTTGTGTTAACTAAGACTACAACATTAACAAATATTAAACGACAAACAAACATAACACTCAACATTACAGGTTCCTAGTTTTGGATAGGAACATAAAAAAATAGAAATGGCATAATCTTATATATTTGCGATCTTGCAACGCTCCGCGCACCTTATACAAAGTTTTAAAAACTCAACATAAAAGCAAATTGAAAAAGGCTCGAGTCATCATATAGGAACACAGCACAAAAACAAACAACAAATAAAACAGTACCGATCTAATTGTACTGGTCTTTACTAGAATATTTTCAAATATAAACTAGAGGCTCTAAAGAGCCTGAGTCGCTCATCTTGGTCTATTAAGCAAAGGACACCGAAGGATTCATGACACAATTGTGTTTTGGTGTTGGTGATGCGTTTTACTTTACTGACCAATCTTGTTGCTTACAATTATCTCTACCTATAATGAACTTGGTCCAGAAGTGACGGTGGAAAATTTATTTTGAAAAAAAGTTACCAAAATTTACAAATTTTTGGAAAATTTTTAAAAATTCACTATAAAGAGCAATAATTCCTTCAGGGGTCAATTGAGCACTTTGGTCATGTTGACTTATTTGTAGCTTACTTTCCTTAACATTATTGCTGTTACAGTTTATCTCTATCTAAAATAATATTCAAGATAATAACCAAAAGCTGCAAAACTTTCTAAAATTACCAATTCAGGGGCACCAACCCAACAACAAGTTGCCTGATTGTTCTGAATATTTCATAGCAGATAGATCTTTACCGAATGAAGAATGTATTCATAGCAGAATTGCTCTAAATGCTTTGGTTTCAGAGGTATGAGCCAAACACTGCATTTTACCATATGTACTATTTTTAGCCATGTCAACCATCTTGTTTCGCGGACACATTTTTTAAACTACATACCATAATGATGAATGTGGACAAGTTTGGTTATATTTGTCCTTGTAGTCTCAGAGGAGAGGGTGCTATAAACAGTTTCGTATAAAAAAAAAACTAGGGGTTATTCCCCGACTAAAAATAACCATGGAGGGGAAACCCCCGTTTATTAAATTTATTGGTGAAAAAGTATCATATTTTTTGGATTTGATTGTAAATATTAGTTAATTAGCTTTCATATAAAACAGGTTTAATGATTGAAATAATTTTCTAAATTATATTGAATATACATGTTTTGAGGGAAAACATCACTGTAAACATCCTGTTTTTGTGGCAGTGAAAATTGAAACTAATTTGCAGCCACTGTCGCTCTTTTCGGAGCAGGTAACCGTACCCTGAAACAAGGTTTTTTTAAAGGCCAGGTAAAAACTTGTAAATTTCATACATATATATCGTACAGTTTTGATTATGTAAAATGTGCATGTATCATGTCTTCATGGGTGTGCACATGACCTGGTTTCGGGTTTTTTATGTTCAAATTAGGCCTTTTTCTCCTCATGTTCATTAGATGGAACTTTTTTAATATATTGAAAATACACAATATTTTTATTCAATATAAACTAGAGAACATTCTGATTCCAGTGATACCTAGTTTTATACAATTATCTTTATCAATCAGTCCACCACTAAGGCTCACTTATACAGGGTCCCTCAAAATATGACGTCATAAAAAAAAACTGTTGATTGCATCTAGAAGATTTTTGTAAAAGATAACACATATTTATGAAAAAATATTAAAAATTGACTATAAAGGACAATTACTCCTTAAGGGATCAACTGACCAGTTTAATCATGCTGACTTAGTTGTAGATCTTACTTTGCTGAACATTATTGCTGTTTTCAGTTTATTTCTATCTATAATAATATTCATGATAGTTACAAAAAACGGCAAAATGTCCTTAAAATTACCAATTTAGGGGCAGCGACCCAGCAACGGGTTCTCCTATCCATCTGAAAGTTTGAGGGCAGATAGATCTTGACCTAATGAAGAACAGCAGATTTGCTCTAAATGCTTTGGTTTCAGTGATATAAGCCAAAATCTACATTGTACCCCTATGTTCTATATTTAGCCATGGCGGCCATCTTGGTTGGTTGACGGAGTCACCGGACACACTTTTGTAAAACTAAATACCACAATGATGATTGAGGCCAAAGTTTGGTTTAATTTGGCCCAGTAGTTTCAGAGGAGAAGATTTTTTTAAAAGTTAACGACGATGGTGGACGGACGACGGACGACTGACGACGGACGACTGAGACGACGGACGACTGACGACGGACGCTAAGTGATAAGAAGACAATGAGACAACTCCTACCAAGAGACCAAAATGAAACATAGATTTACAACTATACGTCACCATACGGCCTACAACAACGAGCAAAGCCCATGCCACATAGTCAGCTAAGAAAGGCCCAGAATGACAAATGTCAAACAGTTCAAATGAGAAAAATGAACGGCCTAATCATTGTTCAAGCAACAAACGAAAAACAAATATGTAACACATCACGAAACAACAACCACTGAATACGGAATGTGGCGGGGTTAAACATGTTAGGCCATTTTAACTAATACATAAACCATGTTCTCTCAGACTAAATTATCAATCAGTACACCTCCAACTGATTGAACGTAAATACGTAATCAGTAGTCTTATAACAGTGATTGTGTGCAAATCCAAATTATAAGTATTGACAGTTCGTTGTATTGTCCAAATTGTAAAGCCATTTTTAAATTGCCCAACACAAATACGAACAAAAATTCAAAACGTCGCACTGAGAAACATTACTGGCTAAAACAAGTGCTGTAGAAAACGAGATATTAATATCATATATGACGGATTCTTGTATAATAGTTTGTATAATAGATTCGTTAATATTGATAAAAACATTTATATATGCATTGATTACAAATTTTGTTTAATTATTGGTTTCACTGTAAGACCTCTTGAAAACTGGTACAAGTTGGAGTTGAAAACCAAACTTATTTATAACTTAAAACTTAAAAAAAAAAAAAAATCAAACTTACGAATTTCTCAGAAATAAAAGGAGCAAAATAAAAGCGAAATTATCCATCATCAATTCATTGTCAATAACATTACATTAATCTGGACAATCTTAATACAAAATAAGGAAAAGAAGACATAATAACTTATACTGCGGAGTAATACCAATCTTTAATTAAGCGTATGTGATCGTACGAAATGTAAATGCTGATCAAGAAATACGACAGTATCATTTTAGAAATTTTGCTTTAGATATAAAACTCAGAATGTATATTGATTGGTTCCTTTTGCAGGTTCTTGGTTGGTAAATCTTCGGTTGTAAAACAGATAAGTGACATATAGAAATATTTATTGTTAAAATATAACTTACGGTCTGGACAACTGTATCCATTGCTTCTGTAACCGGGACAGCATCTCAGGTAAGAATAGAATTCACTTCTGAAAGTGTACCGAGTAATATTTTATCAAAGAAGTGGTGAAAATAAAAACAAAGACATTTATTTGTATGAATGCAAAGAACTTTCAAAAGGTATATATGTAGGACTCAGATCGACATCCAATCTGGCTTCATAAAAGCGTAAGATTAAAAGTTAACGATCGATAATAAACACCTCTATTCAAAGTATTGGTTTGCTCTCTAATCAATGTCCAGTCCTCGGCTGAGACCTCGCGACATACAAAAAAAAAAAAACATTTGTAACGAATAAAATACAAATTTATGTAATAACATGTATAAAAATTTGGATTGTATATATGTATTACCCAGGTAAATAAGTAATGATATCAATTTCAAATAGATGTCCCAATTCAAAAGCATTGGTCGTCAAAAACATCCCCCTCATTAATTTTATCCGTTACTGCTCCTTTATTCCTAAGATTCAACTTAGAGCTCGACATATTGTATAAACATCTGTCTATATTGGTGAAGGCTGCATGTTGCCTTCTATATACAACAATGTGTATAGAGTGGACCAAAGTCTACCACACAAACTATTGTATGGCCGTATAATGTCTTGTCCATGTTGTCGTTTACCCGTGGGAATTCTCTGGAATCAGATGATACCTTCTCTGTTTTTCTATTTCATTTGTCATTTAAATCCCTATGATGTTCAATGTATACAAAAAACAATAAGTATATTTAAGTAATGTTATACAAAATAAGACGATCAATTCAGAGAAATATGAATTAAGATAAAATCAAAAATAAATGATTTAATTATATTGGACATCGATAAGAGGAGCCTACATCCAATCGATCGGACATCGGTCTGGTAATACACGATATCACATTGGGCTTTCATCAGAGGGAAACAGACCTTGATTGAATCGAAAATGTTGCCTCGTATTGGGCGTCAGTTTGAGGATGAAACGGCGATCTGAGTCTTACATATATATCACATAAACAAGAGGCTCCAAGGAGCCTGTGTCGCTCATATGATATTTTTTTATTTACAATTGATGCATGAAATAATGATTCGTTATAAAAGTACTTTTGCTCTAGTTTCAGAGAAAAAAGTCAAAAACTGCACTCCCCCACCCCCTATGTTCTATTTTCAGCCGTGTCGGCCATGGTGGTTGGCAGGCAGGTTCATCGGACATACACGTTTTTTTGGAAAAATAAATACCCTAATGCTTGTTTGTGGCAAGATTTATTTAAATTTGTGTCAGTTGTTTCAGGAGAAGACTTAAATTTTGTAAAAGATTACTAAAAAATACGAAATATTGTTAAATTTGATTTCAAGGGCAATAGCTCCTTGTTGCTTTAAATGCTTTAGTTTCAGAGATATAAACCAAAAAACTGCATTCTCCCCCTATGTTCTATTTTAAGCGATGTTAGTTAGCTGGTGGGTTCATCGGACACATTTTTTAAACTAGATATCCTAATAATGAGTGTGACCAATTTGGTTAAATTTGTCTCAGTAGTTTTAGAGGAGAAGATTTTTGTAAGATTACAAAAATTAGCAAAAAAATTGTTTAAAATTTACTATAAAGGACAATAACTCCTTAAGGGGTCACTTGACCATTTTGGTCATTCTGACTTATTTGAAGATCTTACTTTGCTGAACATTTTGCTGTTTACAGTTTATCTCTATCTATAATGATATTCAATATAATAACCACAAACTGTAAAATTTCGTTAAAATGACCAATTCAGGGGCAGATATCAAACAATGGGTTGTTCAACTTGTCTAAAAATTTCGGGACAGATAGATCTTGACCTTATAGACAATTTTACCGCGTGTCAGATTTGCTTTAAATGCGTTGGTTTCAGAGATATAAGCCAAACTCTACATTTTACCCCTATGTTCTATCTTTAGCCATGGCGGCCATCATGGTTGGTTAGCTAGGTCATCGGACACATTTTTAAAACTAAATACCCCAATGACGATTCGCGCCAGATTTGGTTAAATTTGACCAAATAGTTTAAGAGGAAAATATTTTTGTAAAAGTAAACAGACGACGACGGACGACGGACGCCTAGTGATGAGAAAAGCTCACTTGGCCCTATGGGTCATGTGAGCTAAAATTGATATACGTCCTCTTCACGATTAAAACAGCAACTTGGTCCGAACCTGATACATCCTATCTTGGCTTGCTATAAGGTTTTCTGATTCAAATGTAAGGCAGCAAAAATACCTGTATCTTGTACAAGCTGACCAGCTCCAAAATCCACAATCTGTATAGTATTTCTTTTGGCGATAGCCATAGTGTGTGCAGACATGACTTCTAAAAAAAATAATTATATATTATATATATCCTATTGTTAACATGCGAATTTCCCATCAATTTAGATAAAGTTATTTTTCAAGTTTATCGTTGAGATTTTCTATATATATTTCAATAGAAAGAAAGTATTTAGAACTTTCAACATATCATCTAAATCAACATACAATGTAGGTTCTTCAGAATAAAATATATATATATACCAGGGGTATAATAAATTCGCTTGATACAAGATAAAAAAAATATATATATATGCAGCAGGGCAGGACTTTCTCTCAGTCGACATTTGAGATCCCCTGGTCACTAAAGGCAGATCTATCTCAAACAACTGACCATTACAATCATAGACCACAACACAGCCTGGTCTAGGAAGGTTATACACACTCGGGCTAGATGTTTGATAAGAAAATTAAAAACTTTGGCACTAACTTGGATCACTGAAAAGGTGTAGTTCAACTTCCAATTCGCGCCGTGCTTTTCATTTGGGTTTTATTACACTTTATTACGCCACATGTTGCTATTCCCTAATCGTTGTAAACTCGAAAATTCTAGATGTATACAATTTTCAATCGCAAGGTTCTATTTATTTTGGGATGTATAAATACTCAGCCACGGTAAATTAATTAACCTTTGTTAAAATTAACAGTTTTAAAAATCATTAAACTGCTAGTTGTTGGGATCTGTAAACATCAGTCTCTGTTGTAAATCCTTTATCTTCGTTTAAGTATTGTATATTTATATCTAAATTTGATAATTGAAATATATACAATTGTCTGTACGTTAATGTCTGTAACGATGTTACTATAAAAAAATATGCGGTATGATTGCCAATAAGATAACTATCCACCAAAGACCAACTGACGTAGATGTTTAAAGCTATATGTTACGGGTTCACTAGTCATATCAACGTCTAAAAGTGACAAGCTCTTTTATATTTGAGTAAGTTCCGGTGGGCTAATATTATTCATGTTATTAGAATGTTTAAAAAAAACTAATTAGGATTATTTAGATGTTTCTATCAAGTATCGTACTAATTAAGTATCACTTTTGTACAGCAACAATTTCAGTGTGTTTGTTCTTGTTAAAAGATTATTGTTAAAAAATAGTTTGAGTTACAAATTGAAAGTATTCAACTAGGATTTTTTTTCCCCTTAACAAAATATTTGTTTTTTAGTAAATGTTTTAATTTGCTTACCCTCCTTGATAAAGAGCCATCGCATTTCCAAACATTAGCGAAACAAACATTGAAAACAACAGGCGATCCATAGTAAATTCCTTCATACCCTCCTGAATTCTATTGAAGCATTTGAACTTTCTTTTTCGGAGAACTGACTTTTAAGAAAGTCTCATAATCTTGGCCAATCACGATCATGCAATAATAAATTAGCTCTAAACCCAACAAGTCAAAGTGATTGATATCGATCTATTATCGAATCTATTAGATAATTAAGTGGCTATCTAGTTTCTGGTTTCACTTGCTTGAGTATGGTCTATGTCAATTTTTGCTTTCACGTCCAGTACTAAGAATATTTTTCACTAGCCAAAGCTTTGTTTTACTTCATTAATAAATATAAGGTAAGACATTTATATCGAAATTTAGTTCGAATGAGTTTTGTCCATACATATTTCTTTATCAATACGAACTACGATCTCCAAATATAAACAATATTCACAACAACAACTATTAAAGATAAGATAAAACTTCACCCTGAAGTTGTTTAAAGTTATTTGAAAGTTTATATCGACAGTGGATTAAACCTTCAGTGTTCATTATCAGCCTTACATGTAACAGCATTGTAATCTTTTGTATTGAAGGTTTTTTTTTTTGTAGACGAAGTCTCTTAAACAGAGCCTGGTACGTTTTTAAACCACTGAATAAGCTGATTATTTGATTTGATTTTGATTCTGTATTTACCATTGTTTTTAATATTTTATTTTCAAATACCTCCTAAATAAAAAAAAAATCCTTAAATTAAAAAAAACCATGTTGCTTTCTATAACACAACTGCATGATGGACCATAAAAAAGTTCACCTACACGAGGTATCTAATTTAGTACTAGTGTCTACAATTTAAATGAGCATGACTGCTTACATTTACACCCAACTTACATGTAAACATAGCCGAACGGACGCCCCCACTTTTACTTAGGTAATACTGCCTATTAAGACATAATGTAATTCATTTCTATTGTCTTATGAAATAGTAAAATGAGTATACATTAATGAAAGAGGCAATAACCAACTAACCTACACATTTATAATATGGACACAAAATAGTTCCAGTAAAACAAAAAGAAAGGCTTGATATGGACACGTTTGGGTGTTTAAACATATGACACAGCGTAGGCGCGCTTTTACAGGTTTTGTAGTTCAGTGAAAATACAAAGGAACCTGATGTTTAGTGCACGTGGTTGTAGTTTGTTGATGTGGTTCATAAATTTTTCTCGTGTCTCGTTTTTTTAACAGATTAGACTGTTGGTTTTCCTGTTTGAATGATTTTATAATAAAGTGTTTGGGGCCCTTTATAGCTTGCTGTTCGGTGTGAGCAAACTTTGTTTTAAAACGATCCTTGTTGTTTACTGTACTTTGACCAATTATACTATAATATGACAAATTGTCACTTGGCAGGGATTTGTCTCTCTTACCACATTTTCTTATATCTAATAACTATAATCGTACAATTTTATCATGATATTCATATGAACTACTAGTATTTCGAAGTTCAAGGTCACATTTTATATTCATGATAAACAATTATTTATATTGACAATACATTCCGCTTTGTAACTGACTGCTAAATGTTATATTAAAACTTCATAGATGATTGATATATGAGAGTTAATATAAAAGTGAAAGTCTTTCTAAGTCAAATTGAAGATTAAAATGTTTCATTCTCTAAATAATTCATACTTTACAAATATTATACATGATAAATCGCTTTTATTCTTTAGTATTGGGTGTCAAGATAGTTATTGACTGAATTCAATTGTTGGTCAATAACCGTTTTAACAGTATATCAAAAAAAATATCAAAAAAAATGTAACAATTTTATCATGATATTTTTTATTGATTATTTCGAAGTCCAAGGTCACATCTTATATTCATAATAAACAATTATTTGTATCAACAATACATATATAGTTTTTGTATACTTTCAAAAATTATCAACGGTCGATTTAGATACTTTTTTATGAATCCCGAAGTACTGACTACTAAACTGATAATACCCACGGAAATGAATGTTTTGGAGCGTAAATATTAATGAACACGTGGGTGCTCCGCTCCTTTTCCACAAAGTAAGGATATGTAGAACCCGTAGCAATTTTTTTTTTTATCTAAGTGTGTACCTTAATATGGACACGTGTAAACACCACAATGTAACTCTTGACAGACGAAAAGATATGGGTATGCATTCTTGATACAAAATCGTATATGCATGAAAACACACATACAGCAAAAAGGCAAGCCTTGCTGTTATTTATCTCGAATCTCTATTTCGAAGATAATTGTTGTATTCACGTTTCTGTCGTGTTAAAAAAATATCTAATTCATTTTCATGCGTCTTATTTGTCACGCGTATGTATAACGCGTGTTTATTGTTTACCAAAAAGTTAAGTATTTTTCTGATTATATAGGTTTTCATCAGTAGTAAGGAAAATATACTTAATTACACGAACAAAACGTTGACGTTTTACCAGTGAAAAGTGTTGTTAATATAATGTTCGCATATATCTTCATAACAACATAGGAATGTTCTTTCATAAATACGATTTTTATTTCCGTTTCGTCATTCCTATCTTACGAACATTGGAAATTTAAAAGGGTATAACTAGCTGAGATAATAAACAAATGGCTTAAAGAGCAAACAGATGTATACGATCATTTAATTGTAACTCTTATACAGTCTGGTTACTGAATAACTTTAAACACCAGGAAGTTTACATGTACATTGACCGTATTGGAAGGTCAAGATTAGATGACCAATAAGTGTATAACAGATATACATATTGTACAATAATTAAACGAAGTGTTTACGTTTATCAGTGTATCATATCATATGTATATATTCTCCCTAACATAAGGACTAGTGAATTAAACATATTTTGATTTAACATTACATTTCATTTAAGACGATAATCATTATGGAAACATAATCATCTTACATTATTGCAATCAAAACGGTATCATTGATTGTTCTTTATCATTTTGGGTGCATTTTTTTCTAACCTAAATTTCGTAAACGTTTGTGGCGTGGTTTGACGTTTTCTAAACGCTACAAAAATAGAACCAAATACATCGTTTAATTAGTGTTTTCTGACCCTGTTTGAACTTGCAATAATGCATGCACATGTTGTTGGTAAATACTAAACAAACGTATTACGCGGTTATAATTAAATGCGGTTCCTTCAACCAACATACCTAATAAATATCAAGACTTAACAATTTTTTGTTTCATATTTAATATGTATGAATGATTCAGTGTTGCCTATAATTTAAAAGATTATTACTAACATTCAGTAATTCGGAATATTTTTGCTTATACTGTTTAATCATGGATCCCTTCTCAAAAGTCCCAACTTTATTTAGCAAGTTACTCTTTCATATTTTTGAAACGATTTAACGTTATCATAGGTACTACTTAGGGTGAAGATTAAACTGTATTGCTTGTTTTTTTTTGCAGATTGTTCCAATGTTTTCTGATAGTTTTACTAAAATTCAAGGTTGAAGTAAACAAATGTAGAGTTTGTACTAACAAACTATGAACGACAAACTGTAGACGCATATTTAAAGTGCATTTCTTTCTAACACAAACGATGCAAACGAACATGTTTTGATCATGCACTATTTAACTTTGCACTCACTGGAAATGCGTCTACAGTTTGTTGTTCATCGTTTATTAGTACAAACGCTACATTTGTTTCTAACTTCAACCTGATTAAATGATGTATTTGTTTCTACGTTTGTAAACAAAAGTCTGTATACCAACAACATGTGCAAGCATTATTTAAAGTTCAAACAGGGTCTTTAAACACTGATTAAACGATGTATTGTGTTGTGTTCAGCATTATGCTGCATTTAAGTTAAAAAGGGATCTCCAACCATGTAGCTTAATATTCCGTATATCACAATTGGCTTTGTTCTTTAGTAAAATATAACTGGCCATTTTCATTATAACTTTAGTTCCACCTTGAATTTAGACAAGAAAATGGCAGATCATGTATTGACCTGTATATTTTCCGTGTTGTATTTACATGAACAAAACGATAAGTGTAACATTTGCGCATGATCTGCTTATCTTCTCGGACACCAGAGATAATCCCCGGGTTTTGGGGGGATTTCTTAGCTCAGTCCTTAGCTTTTTTTTATATGTGTTGTGTACCGTTGGTTGTCTTTTTTATATTGTTCTCTTTTATCATTAGTTTATTTTCGGCTTGTGAGTTTGAATGTTCCTTTTGTAAATTTCTCTTCTCTTGTCAATATGGGCAACATTTTGAATTTACAGGTTTTACAGATATCCATGTCTTCTCTCTTAACCTAAACAGAAACACCAGTCATTGTGCGTTACAATGAGTTATTCTACATTTTATCTACCCCTTCGGTTTCAATTCAATCTCCTTGATAGTATTATTCTTTGATTTTAACTGCGTTATTTGCTTTGTTGATACTTAGCAAACAAATGAAAATCTACGACTTCACCAATACTTCGAAAAGTTAAGCTGTGTTGTCAATATCTTGTTTATTATTCCACAATAATTTACGTTCCATATTGATTTTCCTAGAATCAGAGATATATATCATTATCGTAAGTCACTTAGTGTGTTTGAAAACGGAAATTTGCAATGTAGTATCTCTTTGTTCAACCGGACTTTCTATGTTTGCATATACATGTATTATTTTAGCACTTTAAAGAAAGATAAAACAAAAAACAGGATGAAAAAGTGTCCGTTGCTTGATCATAAACGTAAGTCCCTAATCAAAAGGCAAAATTAAATGATAAAACACATCAAACGAATGGACAACAACTGTTTTACCCTAACTTATTAAGTTTAACCGAATACAGATTACGGTAAACTACATGAACTACTGTACCTATTCTATTAAACTAATAAAATTGCACGTTCTTTACACTTCGTTGTGTAATTGTAAAGGAAATTTTTTGTACTGCAAATTTGTACAGTAAAAACAAATTTGTACAGTAAAAACGCATCAACCTTATTAACGTCGATCCTTTACAGTTGAAACGTCTATCGGCAATATAAGAGTCACGGTACCGCAAACAATCGGTAAAACTACAGATAACAAGAGGCTATCAAGAGCCTGAATCGCTCACCTTAATTCTTTTGGTTAAATCTATCATCAATGATTATTTTGGCTCTTCAATTTATTTAAATGTTTTTTGGATCGTCCTATTTTCTTCAAAAGCCAAAAAAATAATCATTTTCTCCTATGTTCTATTTTAGCCATAGGAGCTATGTTTCTTGACATACAAGGAAATAAAGTATAAAATTTTTACTAGATACTCTGAAACTCATTTAGCATAAGTTTGGCTGAAATTGATACAGCAGTTTCAAAGGAGAAGATTTTTTAAAGTAAGTCAACATGATGAACAAATTGTGAAAAAAGTCTTTAAAGGGCAATAACTCCTTAAGGGGTCAATTGACAATTTTGGTCAAATTGACTTAATTGAAGATCTTACTTTGCTGAACATTATTGCTGTTTACAGTTTATTTCTATCTATAATAATATTCAAGATATTAACCAAAAACAGCAAAATTTCCTTAAAATTACCAATTCAGGGGCAGTAACCCAACAACAGGTTGTCTGATTCATCTGAAAATTTCAGGGCAGATAGATCTTGATCTGATAAACAATATTACTCCATGGCAGATTTGCTCTAAATGCTTTGGTTTTTGAGTTATAAGCCAAAAACTGCATTTGACCCCTATGTTCTATTTTTAGCAATGGCGACCATGTTTGTTGATAGATCATAACTTCGGATACCATTTACAAACTAGATACCCTAAGGAACATTCAGTTGAAGTTTGGAAGTATTTGGCCCAGTAGTTTCAGAGGAGAAGATTTTTGTAAAAGATTACTAAGATTTACGAAAAATGGTTAAAAATTGACTATAAAGGGCAATAACTCCTAAAGGGGTCAACTGACCATTTCCGTCATGTTGACTTATTTGTAAATCTTACTTTGCTGAACATTATTGCTGTTTACAGTTTATCTCTATCTATAATAATATTCAAGATAATAACCAAAAACAGCAAAATTTCCTTAAAATTACCAATTCAGGGGCAGCAACCAAACAACGGGTTGTCTGATTCATCTGAAAATTTCAGGGCAGATAGATCTTGACCTGATAAACAATATTACCCCGTCAGATTTGCTCTAAATGCTTTGGTTTTTGAGTTATAAGCCAAAAACTGCATTTGACCCCTATGTTCTATTTTTAGCAATGGCGACCATGTTTGTTGATAGATCAAAACTTCGGATACAATTTATAAATTAGATACCCTAAGGAACATTCAGTTAAAGTTTGAAAGTATTTGGCCCAATTGTTTCAGAGGAGAAGATTCTTGAAATAGTTTACGACGACAGACGACGACAGACGACGGACGACGACGGACGCCAAGTGATGGCATAAGCTCACTTGTCCCTTCGGGACAGGTGAGCTAAAAAAGTAACCTGAATGAATGTACAATTGAAATTTGTTTAAAACTTATGGCTTAAAACAGTCATGAGTGTGTATGTTTCTCTCTCTCTCTCTCTCTCTCTTGTAGTTAAAATTGTTTGTTTTGGATGCATAAACGTCAGGTTTTCTTTCAATACAAAGCGGCGGTTTTCTTCCTAAATTTGTTTAATTTGTTATCCCTTTTAAACTTTAAATAGGGGCGAGAAGATTTAAATGATAAGTGAAATGTTTTATATAAGCCTGTATTCGTTGAAAATGTTTTTGATGTAAACGTATGTGTGCTTTTGCATTAACTATTGCATAGGGATTTTTATCGCATTATAGTTGAAAGGACCGTTTATCTTTTCTACACAGCTGTTACAATGTTTACAATCAGTGCGATGTCAACATTTCATTTAAATGTTACAAAAATAAAATAAAACGCAAATTAGAAAAATATAGACGTCCAAGGAAAATTCAAAACGGATATTTCTTTATCAAATGGACAAATCAAAAGCTCTAACGCATTAAAAGATTGGAAAACAACTGTCATATTCCTTGTTCATGTCGTATATTGTTTGTAACAGCCTGGAATATCTTGATGTATGTAATTTTATACTGCGTAAAACTGCAGTTTGTTTACAAAATTTGAATATGCCAACTTGAAGGATTTTTTTTCCAAATAGATTTCAATAAAACATGAGCGCTTTTTATATCTAAAACCAATATCAAAATCAATAAACTTGAATACGTGTTTGTCAATTGGCCTTTAATAAGGAGGGATTTAAAAGATCATTGTAAATTTGTTTGCATTTATTTCAAGATGACAATATTAAGAAGTGCTTAATATATCATTTATAATGTGATCGTTTGTTCCTATTTGTATGTGTCACTTAAATCGACAGTTCACGAAAATATACAACGTCATATCTTTCGAAGTAAAAGTATGACCGTGGTTTTGATCATCAAAACATGTGTATTTGAACAAATATGCATGCGACATAAGATGTCCAAGCAACATGATTTTTTTTTCTTTCAAATATGTATTCGGTCATTTTGTTCTTTAATTAAAATGCAAAGGATAACAAGCGTTGCGTTGAGATAAAACCCAATTACTAAGAGCTCAGACAAACACTAATTGCTATGTCACTTAATTAAACTATTGATGAAATGTTAATGCAAACTGCAAGTTTTTTAAATTAATTTTTAGCATGAACCCCGCCTCATTTATGTGCCTGTCCCAAGTAAGGAGCCACTGGTCTTTGATAGAATTGTATGATTTTTAATTCTAGTTTCTTGTGTATATTTCGGAGTTTAGTATGACGTCCATAATCACTGAACCAGCATACATATTTTTTTAAGGGCAACTGAAGGACTCATCCGGGTGACTTAAAAAGACAAATTTTCTGATATATTAATTGTTTTGAAATATTTAATCAATTATCTTACAAATGCACCCAAAACGACATTTTTTCTGAGCATCAGTGCGAATGCTATATGCGATTGAATTTCGATAGTGTCTTTCCATAAGTTACGCCCAATTTGGCGGAACGTGAAAGGGTTAATGGACAAACAATATATAAATCTGAGCATCCTATAGATTGTTTTATACATTCTATAACCGTAAGTGATACATGTAAGTTACTTCAATGCTTTTCAGTCATTTTGGTTTTGAGGAGAGGATACTTAAAAATGAACAGAACAAGACAAGTGCAAGAAAAATAAAGAACTTTTATATTGAAATTTTTTTCAGATATGATTGTTCGTTCCTGTATGTACATTATAGTGTTGTTCCTAATACATAATGCATCACATGAACAGCATTGCACGTGGATAACAGATGTAAAAAGTAAAATCAAAAAAATACTGAACTTTAATAGAGGAAAATCAATTCGGAAAGTCCATAATCACATGGTAAAATCAAATAACAAAACGCATAAAAACGAATGGACAAGAACTGTCATATTCCTGACTTGGAACAGGCATTTTCAAATGTAGAAAATGGTGGATTAAACCTGGTTCTATAGCGTTAACCCTCTCACTTAAATTACTGTACAGCGATGTATCCTTGCATTTCTTATATTACTGAGCAACACTAATCGCATTGCAAATTCATTTATAAAATGTTCTTATCCGTAAAAACATATAATAATTTAATATCATTCATAATATGAAGGATTCAGAAACAAATTCATAAAAAAATACCATAGTTGTACGCCAGATCCGATTTTCCATAGATTCATAAATGATGCTGAAATCAACACATCCAGATAACATGAAGCAAAATATGCTTGGGGTGCTTAGCACAGGAGATCACCACGTTCTTTGTGGAGGTTAGATCACTAATTCTTTAAACTTATATACAATGTAGTCGTGGATTCGAGCGTCACTTATAATGATGAGTTTATCGTGAACTTTTTTTTTGGCGTCGTGTTTTATCTTCTGACATTAATCATCATTTTCATTTTGACTTATACATGTTAATATGCTCGAAATACACCTGAAGACATAATTGGAACAGGATTCTAATTGGATGCTCTAAATGTGATTGATACTCTATATAAGTATAGATGTTTTTTTGTAAATACACAGCAACATTCGAAATAAAACTTCAACAGCATATTTGAAAAAAAACACAATTGAACTTAAATATATATCCACTGCATCAGAAGGTCACTGATGATTTTTTTGTAAACGAAACGGACGTCTGGCGCCAATAAAAAAATAAATTTTGGTTACTATGATGAGTTTATACTATGACACCTGCTTTGACAATAGCAAACTAAACATCGATGTCATACACTGTACGAAATGTTCGTTCCAGTTAATCAACACACTGAGGCTTTTTTATAACGCGTTTGCAACCGTTTATTCGATACTGTTATACATTGAATGGCTTCATTGATCTAATGTATGAAAGAACCAAAATGACAGGATACATTTGAAACATAAGAACCCTTCTATTTGTAAAAAATAAGTGTAAATATTCAAACTTACTTTTCATTTCAATCTTTTTTCACAGTTTTTTGGTTTTTGTCTACTGCAAAACTCAAAAGTTCAAACCAAACTAACGTTCTTGATGAAACTCCCATGTATATTAAACTGTGTCATTTGCAGATGGAAAGTACATATTGAAAATATGTAAATTGATAATAACTGCAGTCGCTACACATCTACCCTGGAATTAGGAATTCGCCACAAATGCTGATTTAATGAAGCTCGCACTAATCAGTGGTTCATTTTACCATTTCTTCAATCATCTCATTAAAAAACTTTCCTTTTAAGGCAGTCGAAGGCAGTATTTTCCGATCAAAACCTTTAAAACAAATGTAACCACAAGTAGCAATATGTTGAAACGAGAAGCTAAATAAAACTCCAGTGGTGTGTCGACAACAAAAATGTCTAATATTAAAACAGGTTAATTGAAAATTAGACATGACATTGGCGAAATATCGACCAAAGACTTATTTTTTTATAAATATTGATGACGATGAACACACAACAAAACAATTGATACGTTTACTGTAGTTTAGGTGTCTTCCGTTATTTAGGATTGTTGAATATCAGAAAATAATCGACCAAGATCTTTAATGAAATGTAAAAATTTGGAAAAAAAATGGTACTAATTTCTTAGACTGTACATCTACATAGAGAACATTTTGTGTTTTATCATTTAATTCTGACTGTTTAATTCAAACACAGAATATCATTTGTTTGATAAGATTTTTAAACCTTTGTGGCATAGAGAAAGAGAACTCATGATCGGAAGATGTAACCATTATATTGGAATATGTTTAAAGTTTACCTTTTTGTTTGTCCAGTCCTTTTTTTATATTATTTAAACCCATTTCAAAAGCTGTCTATTCATATTTTATCTTAAAATTCTATGGTCTAGGCTTTTTTTTCTTTCACACGAAGTCTTTTTTATATATCTGGAAGATCCATGATATAAACTTCTTTTTGGCAAATTATCAAAAACATCTATGCTATTAAATTCTGACCGGATATCTACGTCCAACATTTTGAATGTGCCATTTTATTTACAAAGTGCTATAATGTTGCTGATAAAGATAATTGAAACAATAAATTTGTCCAATTTGACCGTATTCGCCAACAATCGATTTTTCTAATACATTCTTTTAGACGTAAGAAGATATTTAATAATGTAATACGATGCTGTTCGTAATAGCCTAATCTTGAAACTTTTAGAGTGACTTTTAATTAAAACTAAATCAATAAAGGTTGCATTGACGATTTTTTTATATTGTGTTTAGATTCGTCAACCTAGACGAATGACAAAGAACTTTTTAAAAATGACTTAAAGAAAATGCATTGAACAACTATTTATAAATACGTAGGGGCTTGTTTGTTACGTAATAGAAACGCAATTATCGAACTCAAAGTACTTTTTATAGAAATAAGAAAGTATTGTCGTTCATGAAAGATTCAAATGGTTCACGCAGAGATTCTGTTTATGTTATTTAAAAGGCTATATAACAGTACAAAATGCATACATAGTTGAGATCATTTTGGGTAAATACCAAAGTGAGAATAACAAATACCGGTACAACATTCTGGAAATGGAATGTATCAACAAGTTATATTGTGTTTACTTTACTCCTCGTTGGTAAATTTGTTTTGTTCATATTGATTTCTATTACAAGACTCATATCAGTTTATGTTTCACAGAAGTCTGAACGAACCTGAAATGTGAGAAAATACTCAACTCATGACATTCTTCTAATGAACATACATTTTAAGCATATTGTTCCACAGCTTTTACACATCAAACTCATTGATCATAGCGTGTGAAAGCTTTAATAATTGAAGAGTATAATCATGACGACAGGAACCAGTCCTGTGTCAACTAGTTTATCCTTGAGATACTGTTTATGACATGTGATTTTGATATCTAGGTATAAGAAAAATATTTTTTTTTTCTCATAAAATTTAAAACAAATTAGTTACACAGGAATGGTAATATTTCATTATTTCTAAGTAACCAATGATACATAATCTCGTATACCTAAAATGAATATTACATTAAATAAAACACATGTTATAACATACAACACCTACTGATCCATTTCGGTCAAATACATATACCTTATTGGTTACTTCCGGGGTAAAAACAGGTGAAGTTGTACATTTTAAACCGTCATTTTCAACACATTGGTGATAAGGTGGAACAAGATCCCATTGAACTACAAAATCTCTGGTGACAGTCCTTCCGATGTAATCCTCTCTGATGCGAGGCGCAGTCTCGGGATTATCCGGGTACGCATCTCTGTCTATGTAAAACAAATATCCACCATTTGTTATGTGAAGTGTGAACGTAACACTAAAAATATATGAATTAAACATTTTATTTGAATTTGCATACGTCTCATAAAGTACATACATTAATTATGATGAGAAAAGTTATCAGAATTGGGTTTGTTTTTTAAAGTTTGTCAAAACAGTTGCAGATAGAGGATATGGTTGGTCGTTGATATAAAAAAAAAAGAACGATTTTGTATGATATTGATACATTCGTGGGACTCGCTGTTTATACTTCGTTTGTGGTGCACTGGTGGTGTGTCATAGATTCGTGACAGGTGTCCTTTTTTACTCTGTGGTTTACATGTTTAAATATTCTTTTTATTTGTTCTTATGCTAATAGTATGTATTTCTCTGTCCTGTTAGTTTATTTGTTCCTGTCACATAATGCTGTAATTTTAGAGGCAATTTAAACCTAGCCATATACGCGGGAGGTTTGGCTACCCATAAATTTAGCCTAGGTTCAACCCTCCTTTTCTTTATAAAGGGTTCTGTACCAAGCCTGTAACATGGCAGTCGTTATCAAATAGTCCTTTTTCGTTGTTTTTGTTGCAGTTTAGTGTTTCTTTTGTCACGTTGTTAACACTGAGGGTTGACATGTATCCCTCATTTCAAGTTTGTAACCCAGTGATGACTGCTGTACCAATATTTTAACTTTTGTTTATTATGTCTGTTTTGGTCACGCATCGTTGTAAATATAACGGAATTTAATGCGACTATGATATAAGCCAGAGGTATAGCGCTATAAAACCAGGTTCAATACACATTTTCTACATATGAAAATGCCTGTAACAAGTCAGGTATATGGCAGCTGTTGTCCATTCGTTTGATGGGTTTTGTCATTTGATTTTGCCATTTAATTAACTAGGGAATACACGATTTAATTTTCCTCGAAGTTTAGGATTTTTGTGATTTTACCTTTTTCGTTTGATCGATATATTACTATAACACAAAGGTATAATAATGTTGCATTTATAAGAATGTGAAAGCTTTCCAAAGAAACCCAATGACAAAGATGTGAAAATATAAAGGATGTTCAATAGTTATCGTTTTCTGATTTGGTTTATAAGTGTTTCTCGTTTCTCGTTCTTTTTTAAATACATTTGACCGTGTATTTCCTAGTTTGAATGGTACTACACCTTTATAGCTCTCTGTTCGGTCTGAGCGAAGGCTCCGTGTTGAAGATTGCAATTTAACATATAATGGTTTATTGTACCAATTGTTATCTAGATGGAGCGTATGTCATTGGCATTCATACTACATCTTCTTATATAATATACGGGTATTTACTTACATATCTTCATGTTGAAATGGCAGGTGTTCATTCCATTCATTGAATGGGACATTAGACTCCCTGCAGAGATATTCGTCTGGTGTTGGTAGTTCTTTATTTACTCGACAACCACGAGCTATTTCAGGTATTGTAATATTTGCATCTACAAAATGGAAAACAACACATCAAATAATTTATTGCGTCCGAAGCGCTTTTCGTTGAAGAACTGTATGTCAAAAATACATAAAATAAATAGACAAATTCATCTAAAGCCAACGTTGCCTGAGGGAGTTGAAACCTTTTTGAAACAAATTTTGATTGTATGAGTTGTTTAGTATATAAACTAAGAAGACGTGGTGTTATTGTCAGTGTAATAACTGTCCATCAAATACCACATGACATAGAAGTAAACAACTATGGGTCACTGTATAATCATTATGTCATCTACAAAACAGTGTAAACGTTTGAAACAGTTCAAATACGGCGTGTAAATTACAATTTTAAAGTTTGAATCAGTATTTTACGTTTTGCCGAAATAAAAGTGTATTTTGATTAACATTCGGAAAACATTTTCTACTAAAATACAATAAAGGATATAACTTGGCAGATAGAAGGACTGATCTATGTATCTTATTTTACAATCCATATGTACCTCTTTTCAAAGTGAGTTTTAATACACCATTATTTATTCCATATTTGAATCCAGTTACAAAGTGTTCTCTGCCTGTAACGCTTGGAGGATGTGCACTATTGTTCACTCTGAAAATTGCTGTTACGTTTAACACAGCATGATTTATTGTAACCTGATTCGTCCATTTCGTCTCACGTGGTATTGGGTCATTTGGATCCTCTGGTGTTTCTACAGGGTCATCTGTAGGATTCGCACTTAAAAACTTGGCCATTGCAAATTTAATATCTGAATCTTTAGTAACTTAAATATAAAGAGAACAAATCAGGTAAACTTAAACATTTATGTGGACTAGTTCAAATCAATTATAAGCAACTACAAACGACAAAGGTTACAATAATATGAATAAGAAATATCTATATGTAATAAAAATTAGATATGAAAGCGTTTAGACATCTTTACTTTTAAGTAGGCTGTTATGATGGCAATGTACTAATCGATTCATATGTTTTCCAAACTTGCAACATTCAATATTCTAGTATGAAGATATAATGCTGTTTCGATTCGTATTAGACACAATTATAACACTTGAAGTATTCATGTTTGTGTTTAAACTGTTGGTTTTAATATTTGATAAGGGACTTTCTATTTTGAATTTTCTTTGAGGTTCGGTATTTTTGTTATTTAACTTTTTTTATTTCTTATTGCAGCATATTTTAGCAAATTATCATAGTAGAAGGGACATGAATTCAATTAAAACATACTTGTCTGACAGTGTTTACCGCCAAATCCTTCAGTACAATTACATGAAGTAGCAATGTCATTGACACAAGTACCAGGATAGCACCGGTTACTGTCCTTCCGCCATGAACAAGCCTCTACAATAGTAAAATGTCAAGTTAATGCTTTCTCTTATGGCTTATGGCATTTTTGAAATTAAGTCCTTAGTAAATTACAAACTAAAGTCATGAATATATGATCATTCTTTAGTTTAAATTGGTCTTTAAACAAACTGTTAGTAGTTGTGAGTGATTAATTCTTGGAAATAATGTCTGTTGTCCTTTTAAGTTATCTAAAAATGAGATGAGTCGAGCTGTTGCCAGCTGATTTATATAGTTTCTTTTGTTTATCGGAAGGAGACGTGTACGTTAATCATTTTGCCTGATTATATATGCGTCTGTCGCAAAACAGAAACCATAATCAAGTGTATGTTGCTAATTGCAGTTGTACTAATCTGCCAGTCCGGGTTGTTTTTTTTTCGCCTTTTTGTAATATTATAGCAGATCTGTTGAAGGGGCACTAGCTACGAGATCTATAGAAAATCTAAATTTGATTTTGTTTTTGTTCAATCATTAATGAAAGTGAAATAATAATTCGCTTTAAGCTAGAGATGAATACATATGCATTGTGTATGGAAAGTTATAAAAAGTTTATAAATAGATCTGTTAAAAGTGCACCATTTTCGACATATATATAAAAAATCAAAAATATTCTATTATTTTCAAACATTAATGAAAGTGAAATAATTCACTATTAGCTAGAGATGGATAACGCATGCATTGTGTTTGTAATGTTATGTAATTGACAAGAATGTCAACATTAAAAGTGAAACAAAGGAAATTAATTTGATTGACTGATTCGATCCAAAACAAATCCTTCTTATAAGGTAAAACGATGATGAACATATATATTTTTAATCTATAATATGAAACTAAATAGACCTAGAAAAATCCAATTCCACGAGTTTGTTTAATCTATTTATTTCTATATGTATGTTTACATCTCTTATAGAGTCAACGGAGGACTTCGGGGATCAACTCAATAGTTAACCAGAACGCGTCTAGACTTAAATACACACTAAACAAAGTTTTGTATCATAGAGCCCATGCACTGTAAATTGTTTATTTTAGACTTTTAAAAGTTTAAACAAAAGTTTTAGATTGTTACAAATCAAATATGAGAATTTTAGTCAAATCGCTGAACATTAACTTGATAGCTTGTACCCCTTGCAGGTCTAGAGAATATTTAATAGATTGTCCTATTGTATTGACAACTACTCTTGTTTCATTAAAGACTTTTGGTTAGGTTTCATTTGAATACTCACAACAAAAATTTAAAATTTTGTAGAAACCAGAAAATAACACTAGCAATCGGAGGTTTGAAGCGACTTTAAATATTAGTAGATAATTATATATACAGTTCAATCATTCATAAACTGTAATTGAATATCATTTACACTATAGAACATTTGGATACTAGTAATGTCCAACATATAAGCTATATCTTACGTATACAATTCTTCATGAAAGGATCATCATTGCCATGTGTGTCCTTATGTCTTGTATAGGCCCTCCAATACAGTTTGTCAAGTATCTCTCCTTCACAATACTCACAGTGATTGTCTGACACAGATGTACAACTTCTGTAGTTGCAGTGGTTTATTCGAGGACAAACTACAGTACAATATATATTCAAATAAAATTAAATAAAATCATATGAATTAACTAATAGCTGAACAGTCTTTAATCGAGATTTAACGGAGAGATATGCAAATATCATCATCCACATATACGTGTGTCTGTAACAAATCAGACGAGCATGACTCTTTACTGACCGTCTCGTTCCTGGTGTATTTTATATATTGTATGTATTGTGTAGAAGTAAGTAATTTGTTAAACGAAGTGCAATATCTAATTTTTGACTCGTGCAGTGTAAACTTTCAGCGATAGTCAAAGTATACTCACACTCTAAATCTCTCACGTACTTAATAATAAAAGTTTTTTGAAGTAAATAACGCTGATCAGAAACTGACATACAAGCACAACGGCTTCGTGATTTGAAAGACAAGACCGTAAAATAACCTAGACATGTGTAAGACAATATGTTATTGTTTAGCTGACAGGGCTATCATATTTTGTTACACACAAAAAATAGTTTTTTTTTTAAATGAAATTATTATAATACTCTATATATAAATATATATATATATGTTTACATTTTGATTGGAAAGATGTGTACGTGTAGTACCAACAACATAAGTTATTCAAAAGAGGGACGAAAGATACCAAAGGGACAGTCAAACTCATAAATCTAAAACAAACTGACAACGCCATGGCTAAAAATAAAAAAAGACAAACAGAAAAACAATAGTACACACGACACAACATAGAAAACTAAGTGACATGCAAGATACTAATTGAAGTATGGTGTGTATTATTTAGCATTCACTCTGCGGAAATAACGAAGGTCAAATAATTTGATGCGACTGTCATATAAGTGAGAGGTTAAGCTTATTATAAAACCAAGTACCAAGTCAGAAATATGACAGTTTAAATCCATTTTAATTTTGTCATTTGGTTAAGGACTTTCTGTTTTGAATTTTCGTGGAGTTCAGTATTTTTGTGATTTTACTTTTTATACAGGGTAAGACACGAAATAAAGCACAATATGTCTTTACTTGACGACTCTATTTCCTATAGACATAACAGTGTTCTATGTTTTCGAATTTTTTCATAAACCAGTATAAAAATAGTTTTTAGTCTCTTGAACCGAAAAAAAACTTACAACCTTCAGATTCTTCATCATGTTCATACGGAAGTTTTGTTATCTGCAGACGGCAATGACATGAAATTGACTTCAGAATGGTCCAGTTAAGGGCGTGAATCAGATGTGGATACTTAAAAATACCAAAGATCTTTCAGAGAACATACAATCTAACTCTCTTTCATCTTGTAACAGTATTAAATTATTTGACTTTTCTACTCTTCAAACAAGTATTCCACATTCCAAACTAAAAGACAAATTGAAAGAGTTGGTATTGCTTTGCTTCATAAAAAAAAGGAATGGCCAAGGTAGATACAAGTATCTTGTCTTAGGGAGGGATGAATCCTACTTTGTAAAGAATCACTCTGATTCAAACCAAAAATTCTCTGAAACTGATATTATCAAGATGCTTGATTTCTTGATTGACAACATATTTGTTACGTTCGGAGGACGTGTTTTTCAACAGACTGTCGGCATTCCAATGGAAACAAACTGTGCCCCTCTACTTGCCGACTTGTTTCTTTATTATTATGAGGTTGACTTCATGCAGGAACTTCTTAGGAAGAAAGATAAGAACTTAGCAATATCCTTTAACTCTACTTTCCGCTATATAGATGATGTTCTTTCACTACATAATTCAAAATTTGGAACGCATCTATCCCATCGAACTAGAGATAAAGGATACTACAGATACAGTTAAGTCGGCCTCATATCTTGACTTACATCTAGAAATTGACAATGAGGGTCGGTTGAAAACAAAACTTTACGACAAAAGAGATCATTTCAGCTTTCCAATTGTGAACTTTCCATTTCTAAGTAGCAACTTTCAAGCAGCACCTGCATACGGGGTATATATCTCCCAATTGATACGATATTTCCGTGTTTGCATTTCCTTTCATGATTTTTTTTATAGAGGGTTGCTGCTCACAAGGAAACTATTAAACCAAGAGTTCCAAATGGTGATGTTGAAATCATCCCTTCGTAAATTTTACGGACGCCATCACGAGTTGGTTGACCGTTATGGAATAACCGTTTCACAAATGATATCGGATATGCTCTTTACGTCGTAACTACAATCCCCTTCCCTTTCATGAATGTGACCTGCCGAATTATACTATTTACCGGATTTGTTATCAATTAAGCAACACGACGGGTGCCACAAGTGGAGCAGGATCTGCTTACCCTTCCGGAGCACCTGAGATCACCCCTAGTTTTTGGTGGGGTTCGTGTTGTTTTCTATGTTGTGTCATGTGTACTATTGTTTGTCTGTTTGTCTTTTTCATTTTTAGCCATGGCGTTGTCAGTTTATTTTAGATTTATGAGTTTGACTGTCCCTTTTGTATCTTTCATCCCTCTTTTAAGGAATTTCAGTCAAAGATACACACACCATATTATTAGTTTTAACCACCGCTGTTTTTTGCAATGTATTTGTTCCAAGTCAGCTGTACTTAAAAGTATGCATTCAACCAACGAACAAATAGTTCTTTCACATGATTAGTCAGACCAGCTTTCTGCGTCGAAATAACATACACGAACAACAATTATGCACGGTATCTTTAGGACAATAAAATTCGTTTCCCAAAACACTTGAGTTTACAAGATGCTTATGAAATATCAAAATGCATTTTTATAAGGAAAGCAAAGTCAAAGTTTATATAAATTGTATTTCGCTATCTTTTTAAGTATCGTGTGATCATAAGCTTATTGTGTACTCAAGTAGTTATACAGCTTTGGGTTTCAAATTATGGGAATTAAGTATTCCTCATACAGGTAAGTCTAGAAAAGAAGTTCGGACACACCAATTTATTACGTGTGACATTTTCATTTACAAATCTGAAACAATGTATTACTGTGCCAGCCTAGTGTTCTAACATTATACGTAATACCATTTACAGATTATTCCCGTCTTTTGAGTAAAGTGATGAAAATATTTAATACCGTTGTGCATTTTTAAAAAACGATTTCATTGACAGTGCTTTACTTATTTACTTTGCTCTTTAAATGATCATTACCAGACTGTCTTTCGTTAAATCTAATACGTTGTAACATACACAGATACACGATCGAATCGAGCAAGTTGAGATAAATAGACACCATGAGATGTTGACAAGGAAACAACACCATTCAAAAATGGATAATTAAGAATTGGAATTAATAAAAAAATACAGATAAAATAAAACATCAAATCAATAAAACATGTGGTTTGGGTCAATCTAAGCAAGTATTTAAAGTTTGATTCAATCAATGAGATACACAATACTGGTTTACAGATTGGACTTTTGTTCTTTGTTCACTTCGGTTGATTTCACGCCAGCTCCTTTTGATTCGAAACTCTGTAGGCTAAATATTTTACAACTCTCCCGGTTTTTGAATAACTCTATTGACGTATCAAAACTGTAAGCTATATCAAAATTTTTAAACAGATTCGCAACCATTTACCCGACAATCTTACTACAGAAGTGACGTGACTCTGTACTTATGTAACCCGTCATACTTTGAACCACATATTATTTTATTTATTATTTTTACTTTTACTGTTACATGTTTGTCTGTTTTTGTTACATCTATTTTACGTGACTCTGTATTTATGTATCCCGTCATACTTTGAACGACAAAATTATTTTTATGTCTACCTGTGCAAATTTCAAACGCGCAATTTTACACCAGTACTTAAAACCTTCCATCCGCTATGGGTGGATTTTACATACATAAATAAAATCGTATAATATAAGCAAGATGATAACACATTGTTGCTGCTGTACCCCTATTTTGGACACTTTTGCCTATTTTTTCTGTTTGTTTTGTTCACGCATCGTTGACAATATAATGGAATTTGATGCGAATGTCATACAAGTGAGAGGTTTAGATAGCTATAAAACCAGGTTCAATCCATCACTTTCTACATAAGAAATGCCTATACCAAGTCAGGAATATGACAGTTGTTATCCATTCGTTCGATGTGTTTGAGTTTTTGATTTTGCCATTTGATTGTCGACTTTCCTTTTTGAATTTTCCTTGGAGTTCAGTATTTTTGTTATTTTACTTTTTATCCTTCCATATAATATTTACGTACTAGAACAATAGCCCCTGTCATCATTGTAGAATCCATGGTTGCATTTTTCACATTTGTTTGGCTCAGTACAAGTTCCACCGCCAAAATTTTGTGTTCTTCCGCCACGATATATAATCATATCGTCACTGTACCTTCTGTGGCAAGCATCATTTAAATTTGTTCTTCCAGCGCAAATAGCTTCAAATATAAAAATTGAAAAATAAATCCTATTCATAAATTTTAATTGATAACAACTTTTCTAAAAGTTATTTCCATGAGACTGAATTGGACTCAAAACTACTTTTAACTAAATATTACTATACTGTCGTCCTTTTGAAACTATTTCACGTATTATGAGTGCACTGTCCATTAATCGTATGGCTTACTTATCACGGAAGCTGTAATCTTTTCTCATTTTTCCAAGGACCTTTTTCATTTATTAACCTCGTGGATCATACATTTGAGTGTTCTAAGCAAAACGACATCAGTTTCGTTTTTAATCTAGATAATAATGTAGAATGAAGTGTTTTATTCTTAAATATCGAAATATTTTAAGGAAACTTCTAGTTTTATCTTTTCCAAAACAAATGTGACAAAAAAACTGCTCAATATATGAAAAAAAACATTCTTACCATAATTGCAACCAGTGTGCTCATAAACCCACCCTGAGCAGCAAGCATATCGAGATCTTGTTACTGATCTGAAGTACAGAAATCATACTTGATAGGTTGCATGAATTATGTTAGTTTAATCGTATGACGAAAAACAAAGTGTATGAATATATTATAATATACATCTACTGACTGGGTGTGGGGGTAATAGCTCGGGACAACAAACTTGCTATTACCCGCACAACCAGTCATTAGGTGTTTTATTTTACTGAACAACACAGTCATTAAGTGTTTTTATATACCAAATAAACTAATGTTCTAAAAGTGTACATCTATTATCTGAAAGAAAAGAAAAATCTTTTTAAAAATGCCTGCGAAGATAAGTTTTCTTTTTTATAATTGCTTCTTGTAAGCAAGGATTTGTACTATACAAATCCTTGTTGTAAGTTAAAATTACAATCGACACAAACAGATTATACCGTTTACAATATTAGAGTTCGACGTCATTATTGTCCAATGAAAAAAAAAAAACATTCTCAATTTCTCAATTTTATGAAAAAGTAAGGGAAAGATGATTATAAAACTATTAACCGGGGTAATAGTCTTTGAAACTATTGACTGGCAAAAAGTCTATTCAATGAAATAGCACAACTATTTTATTATTTTTTACATAAAAAAAACATACAGAAGGGATAATAAATACATTGTATTATATATTTATGCCAATAAAAACATAACAATCTGAAATTCACTTTCCTATAATGTACTCATATCCATATAAAATGAACTACGTTTGATTTTTTTGTTTTTAAATCCTTACTTTTTGACTTTATTTATCATAATCGAAATCAATCCTGAAATTCTTGAAAAAACAATTTTAATAGTTATGTGATGCTTTAAATTCAGTATACATGTATGTCTGTACACTGTAAATACCTTGTATTTATACATCGCTTATTTCTTGGTAATCTTGTCATTCTTTAACTGACAGAAGAGTGCTGCAATTACTGATGTATTTGGTTAATTCATTGCAATACGATAGACTTACGATAGACTTCCAAGGCAAGGGCAAATTACTTTAGTTCCTTTTTAAGAGACATTCCATTTTGACGGAAATAAATTTATAAAGCGAGTCTTCAAATTATTCTCATCATGAAAATTTCAAGTGTACTCATTAGAATTGTATGTAAAGGAGCAAGTATACTCAATAATCTTTAAATTAGGGGTCAGCTGAGGAACATCTCCGTGCGCGGGATTTGGTCGCTACGTTGATGACCCATTGGTGGCCTTCGGCTGCTGTCTGCTCTGTGGTCGGGTTGTTGTCGCTTTGACATATTCTCCATTTCTATTCTCAACTTTTGTTAAAGAATGTTGTAAGATACTTACTTATATTTTGAGCACCTCCACCATCCAAAAAGATAACAATGCTTGGTTTCCTTTTTCTTGTAGTATTCTCTACGGTAGCACACGCTGCCACTTTTTGGAAAAATGAAAGTAATAATATCTTAATTGTAAATGTGCATTTTTCTTTCACCTTTAGATGCACATTTAAAACATGAGGAATTAGAGAAGATATCGAAGAATACCCCAAATATCTGAATAAAACATTTTAGGAAAACAAGTTGTCATTTAAAAACTTAAATGATAGAGATCCAAAGAACCTAATTGTTCATAAACAATTTAAGGTCTTTTCACTTCCAATATTGACACTTACAGTGTTCTATTAAATTAACTTTAATGTAGATATACAAACAATTTCAATTGAAAAAAACAATTGCAGGTCTTCCAACCCCCAAAAGCACATAGTTTTTAAAATCAAACGCAGATTTTAAATTTATTTCTGGTGAGATAGCTGAATTAAAGTTGATTCCAAAAATATATGGTTTCGTTACCCCTTTACCAAAAGTGAAGAAAATATCTAGCTCCTCCGGTTTGAAATATGTCACTTCCGGTATCACATGATAGGATATTTGACGTTGATGCTAAAAATATACTATAACTAGTATTGTTCTATAAAATTCTATATGAAATTAACGGTGGGGAAAATGTTTTTTTCCAGGTTTACTGAAGGTCACTTCCGGTTTACTTTTTAGAGGTCATGTATATTCCAACCAATCAAGTTGTAAAAGATCATATATCTTTATAATGAATCAATATGAAGTCATAGTAAAGGTCAAAATCTAGAGTATCTAATTTACTTTTGGACTTCACCTTAAAAAACCTCAAGGTTATCAAGCAAGGACATCATATCAAAAGACCTTGTGACATATTATCATAAATCGTATTGTAAGTATTCTAGCGGAGAAGAGAAAATGAATAGTAACGCTTCGAACAAAAACATTTCCTGTTACTACATATCGCAACTAACAATTTGGTGAACATCTTTTGTCGATATGCATGTACATTACAGCTTTTTCAAAAGTAGCATACACAATCAAACGCGCAAAAATTAAACAAATGACCTTGACCATTGACCTCGACCTAATTTTCATTTTGGTGAACAACTGGCCACAAATCAAACTATTCTACCTGTACTTTACAGTTTGCAGTTGTTTTGAAATTGAGGGATACGATAAGCTTCTTCGTTTGAAAACAGTCACTCGCAGTATCAATTATTGTTGACTTTCACCAAATTCAAAAATACTTTCCTTTCACTCAATGGAGATAATTAGCTACCTTAGACGTCTTTTGATAAATTAGACTGATTGGAAAAAATGTGTGGTTTCTGTGTGTCAAAGACTTCCCGCTATTATCTAACTCACTATATGTTTTAACGTTATCTTTGTAACGTTAACGCTTTCATGTACAAACAAGCAAATATTATATCATTCAAACCAATCGTTGTCAAACTATTTCCGGTTCACACAATGTCTTGTTCTTTTGTCAAGTTTATATGTCGTCCTACCTATTTTTGGCGCTTTATGAATGAAAATCAGAGGGCATACATAAAAGGAGATGTGATATGATTACCAATTAGACAACTCTCCACAAGAGACCAAAATGACACAGAAATTAACAACTAAAGGTCACCGTACGGCCTTCCAATGAGCAAAGCCCATACTGCACAGTCAGCTATAAGAGGCCCCAAAATGACAATATAAAACAATTCAAAAGAGAAAACTAACGGTCTTATTTATGTACAAAACCCTATGAACGAAAAACAAATATGTAACACATAAACAAACGACAATTCAATAGAATACTAAAATCCACACCGTTCTCGCAAAAATGTTGCATCACAATTTTTTAAAGTTGACGTCATAATTGAAAAGATTATGTTGCATGACCTCAGATGATTATTCGGAGAAAAATAAAAGGCCAAAAAAGGAAATGTTTAGCTGAATACCCGGCAGTATAAGAATGTCATCGGAGTTTTTTTCTCTAAAAAAAACAGAAAGCTCATTTATCAAAAATAGTACACGAGCATAGCAAATGAAATTGTAAATAAGTAGAAAAATAACAGTTTGTAAATAATATTCTAATATGACGTGCTTCTTTCGCTTTCTAAACAACACCGTGATAAAATTCTCGATATATATCTATTCTTAGCGCAGACTCAGAGATATACATAAAAATGGATGTTTCAATATACCTCCCCCGTAAATTCATATGCATCGGAACCCATTTGTAAACGCTAACATTATGCCGATTTTATTATTTTAAAAATTGCAGTAAAAAAAACACTACAGAATTTTTGTTTTTATTCAGGTGCGTAACAAAGAGAATTTATACATAGTACAAGAGCTTGGAGAAATCTACAAAAATGAAATAAAATTCCGCGAAAGTCTGTTAATGCTTTTGGCGCATTTAAGTCATTTCAAAAAAATGACGTCATACAAATGTAAACGCTGAAGCGGAAGGTCTTTTCCGTTACAAAAACCATCAAAATTCTTATTATATTGCTTTAAGATAGATTTGAAGGTAGGGTTTGTTTTATTGTCTATTCTATTGCATTATTCGCATATTAACTGATTTCAGCGAGTCAGCATGGCGGCACCTTTGTTACGAAATGTCAACTTTGGATTTGACGGTTGCTTACGAGAAAAACATGCAAATTACAAATTGCAAATATTGGGTTTCAGATTAAAAAAGAAATAAAAATTATTATTTTTTTTTCTAGCGGTTATATTTACCAAATAGGTCATACAAGTTAAATGTTTATAAGAATGTTTTAGCTTTATCTAATAGGAAGTAAAAATGAACAGCCACACACACGGCATACACACTCTCGCTTCAGTTTTTAAATTATCGTATTTGTCTTATTAGAATCGAAATAATTCATGGACACCATGTATTTGTTGTAAATTTACACATGGCCTGGGCCGTGATATTCGAATGTTATCCTGAGCGTTAAATTTACAACAAGTCTATGGCTTCCATGAATTATTTCTTAATTAACCCTCTTGCTGCCGCAGGGAAACATGTTTCCAAAGCAGCTGTGCCGGAAGGAAACACACATGTCAATGTGGTAATTTATGCAAACTTCTCATCATTTCTGTATCTCTTTCGATTAAAAGACCTCATATTAAACATGATAATATTCTTCTTCAAAGGGTCGCAAATTAAACGGTCATTATGACATGACGTCATACATCGAATGACGTCATTGCTTAGCATGTGACGTCACAGACATCGAGCTGTCGTATTTTTTGGCACACGAAATGCAGCCTTAAAAACCAACCTGCAGCAAGAGGGTTAACCATTTTATTTATTATCTAAATCATTAAAGCACATACGATTCGCACATATTTGCACCAAAGCGGCGAAATCATAAAAGCTACGCCAATTGTATGAACATTTGCTACTATTGAAGGAGAACGTCAATTTTCAATGAAAAGTAATTCAGTCAATTATGAAAACTGTAATATGTGTAATGATGTACATACAAGTCACAGATACTAATCATAATATCGAACATTCAGCTGAAAAAATATATATAATCTATTATTCAGTGATGTATGCTCAATTAACAATTGTAAATATTTATAGCATTTTTAATACGGCACGTCAACAAACTTTCAATTACATAACTTACCTTGCTTCTAGGCAAAACGAAAGCAAACACAGGGTAGCAAGAATCCCTTGTTTTGTACCACTTATCATTGTTAATAAAAACGTAGATACTAAAGAGTTTTCAATTTCTGCATTGGTTTTTAACTAACTATAGTTTACATAAGATTTACCAATCATAGATCAATGATTTAAAGTAAAAGAAGTTAATGCAACGAAAGTGTTTTATTTTGCCCTCTTGAAAAGGAAGAATTGGTAAGCTGATCAACAATTGGTTAGCGTATTTTGGTAACTAGGAAGTCAAGATTTAAAAAATAAGTTACACCAGAATACCAATGTATCGAAGGTGATTCCACTGAAAGTAACAATGTAAGGGAAATTTCGGACAAGATTATTTTATCAATGCACCATAAGAGTAATAGCATGACAGGAAATATTGACAACAGTCCATACCACCACAAAAAGACTCCTTCACTGGAAAATAGAAGTACAAACGAAGGCAACAACAACTAACAACACATTGGTCAGATAGTTGGACTTGCCGAAGACAAAAAAAATGTGGGGTTAAATCAGTTTTATGGGCGAAAAATCTTTAATCATGGCCTATCGCGATCTTATTACACGATACAAATCTTGAATATTCCGTTTAAAATTGATAGAATGTCAATCTAATTGACCATGGAAAGTCGATCATTATAAAGTAGGAAGGTCAAAATGTGATGTATAGTACAGGACGTTAGCTTAGTTTAGGACAGTTTTCTGGTTTAATTTTTGTATAGTGTAGAACGATACACACAATTGAATGCATCCTTCTTATCAGGTTTTAGAAAAGATTATTTCATTATTTTAATTTTCCACACTATAAGGAAGAAGAACCATTTTGAATTAATTACAAATGTATATGGTATATGAAGCATCACGAATATGTTTTAAAATATAAATAAAACCCAAAATCAAGCTGTGTTAATTCGCGTGTTAACACACACATACAAGGCGTGTGTACAGTGAATCATAGGGTTTAAACTATAAAACTTAATGGCTGCGTACAATTTTAGACATGAATAGTCTAATACACTATCCTTGCTTTACAGATTGATTACTATTTCCTTTATGATATGTAGTGATATTGTTTATGGACAGCTTAAATTTTCCGACTTCCTACTGTGATATATTGAATTTTTCGCAAGTATCGTCAGACAAGAGTAAATAAAAATAATGATCATAATTTGACAAAAGACGGAATTTTGTTTCAACATTCTGTTTTTTTCAAACGTATTATAACCTTGTTATTTCTTATAAAACCTAATATTTACCTATATTTGAATCTGATTTCACATGGCTAAAGATGTTGAAACCTATACTTGACATGTATAATGCAGTAAAATATGGACACTTGATATGATAATAAGAGACTATTCCATGCTTGCACATGTATTTTATTATATAATTATGTAGATGATGTTGAGTTTTGGAATTTCCGTCTATGTTTCTGTTCATCTCAGATGTGGATTAGCTCGCAAATGTTCTTTCCTTTTCTTTTACCGTACCTTCACTTGAGACGTCCTACTAAAGATTCGCGCCTTGACACTAATTTCCTAAATGTTCTGTATCTCAACAATTATTAGTCCCGGAGATAATTGTTTTGATATCTGCATCAATCTTCACGAAGTGACTATCTCGTTTCTATATGATAAAATGTGCAAAACAAATGTTGGTGTTTTAGTTTTAACAAAACTAAGCAGGTTTACTGTTGCTATGGATGCTTTTATGGCATTCAATACAGAAAAGCTTTCTCTTTGTTTTTCTTTAAAAGATTGACACAAATTAAATTTTGTTTTGCCCTAATAAATTGTGCAAGGCCAAAACAAAGCATCATTATGATTTACTTTATCAGATATTTTAGTTTAAACTTTAGTTAGAATATCATACATGGCTAAATTAATGAAATCCGCAGGTCACTGAAACAAAATACTACAAAAAGGGGAATTAAGTACATAGATATTTAAATCATTACGGTTGTCGCCAAGTTTTCGTTATTTATTTGTTTACAGTCATGTTTTATCTGAACGCCTTTCTCTGTCTATTGTTGTTTTAATTCCTCTTATCGAAAAAAAAATCACGAAATCAATGTTTATGCTACAAACTTAATAATGCTTGGTGGATTCAAGACTAAGTTATAAAACGACTAATACTATTTATGTGTTGACAGTATAACTGGTAATGTATGCAGTTCGTTCGTCTTATCTTTCTTTTGTGTATTTCGTTTGAGTAAAAGGAAATACACATCTGGAATGCCCGAAGTAAGACAAAAAATTGTGAATCATCAGATGTCACCAACAATAAGAAATCCCAAACATAACAAAAGAGTATACCTGGCCGTACAAAAGAGATAACCAACACCTTCATTCACACTATCACAATGAAAGTAGTTGTTTGTTGCCTAAAACCTAGTGACACATAGTCCGTCCAGATTTGGATTGATTACGAAATGGAATAAAAGTGGAGTCATACAAGAGATGTAGGAGATACCAAACGGATATACCACCCCATAAAAGTCAAAACAACATCATCTAAAACCATAGACTTAGAAGTTGACTACATATAAAATAGGGGATCATGGATCTGCAGAGGTTAAACAGATCCTCTACATGACTGAAGCGTGTTTCATCTATAGAATATAATGATAAGTTAAACGAAGTAGTCATGCATCGCACAGTTTTTTATTGGCTTTCGAATCTTACTTACTCATAGGACATCAAAAGATTCGTAAGCCATCGGTCATGTAAAATATCTGATCTTGCAGCTTTTCCGAATGTTAAATTTGGAAATTGAAACACGTTTATATACGTTCCAGCAGCACCTGCATACGGGGTATATATCTCCCAATTGATACGATATTCCCGTGCTTGCATTTCCTATCATGATTTTCTTGACAGTTATGACCTACCGAATTAGACTATTTACCGGATTTGTAATCACATAAGCAACACGACGGGTGCCACATGTGGAGCAAGATCTGCTTACCCTTCCGGAGCACCTGAGATCACCCCTAGTTTTTGGTGGGGTTCGTGTTGTTTATTCTTTAGTTTTCTATGTTGTGTCGTGTGTACTATTGTTTTTCTGTTTGTCTTTTTCATTTTTAGCCATGACGTTGTCAGTTTGTTTTAGATTTATGAGTTTGACTGTCCCTTTGGTATTTTTCGTCCCTCTTTTATAGAAAAATAGCAAATAAGACTAGTACCTGTATAACACCACACACATTGAACAATTCAAAATCACAGCGAACAACACTTAAAACTAAAGCAAGAATGTAAACCCCTTCTTTTGTAGACGTAACGCGCTTCTAGCGTAAAAAGCAAATATCAATCATGGTATTTATGAGGAGGTATTTTACACAAAACTATAGTGATCACAAGAGCTCGAGTAGGAAGGGAAAGCAGATCATGTTCCATATGTGGCAACCACCGTGTTATTCGTGTAACGAAATAAAGTATATATTCGATGATAAATCTAATTTAGTGATATTTTATTCAACACAACGATGATGGGATAGTGTTTATAACAATAAGAACAAATCGGGCATTATCATGAGTATTCAACAAAGGTTAACCGACTTGTGATAGCGTATGGAAAATTTACCAATTAAAAAACATGGAACTCTCACCTTAACAGCTAGCTACCGTGTTAGCAGCAACCCCTAACACAGACATGGAAAGAAATACAATCTCTGGAATGGTGTATCAATTGGACAATACATACTACATATGCAAGTGCTGTTGGAATGTTGCGACATATACATGGAAATTTCACAAATAGGAAGCTGAAATCGTCCCTTTTGTTTAAGAGTTTATTCTCAACCGAACCGCGTTGTCAATTTCTAGTTTCTGTGTGTGTTAAATTTTAATGTTGTGTCGTTGTTCTCCTCTTATATTTAATGTATTTCCCTCAGTTTTAGTTTGATACCCCGATTATGGGTTTTTTCCATCGATTTACGGGTTTTGAACAGCGGTTTACTACTGTTGGCTTTATCTAGATGAAAGTCTAAATATAAGGCATACTTAATTGTATTTCTGGTATTCTTTATCCTAAGTTCGATATAAAAAAAAAAAGATGCATTCAACAAAGGTATTCACCAAACTATGAATTATTTAGTGAGAAGATTTCATATATAAACCGGAAAGTGTAGCATAAGTATAATGAAAGCATTTTTTTTATGTGTCATGAGAAGTGTCATATGAATACAGGACCAAGTACAGTTGATTACAATGGGAATGACGACTGTTGTCGACCATGAATGCAATAATATTTGTTATTTATTTAAATGTAATTGTCAGTTACATTTAATTACATAACACTGATTTCGTAAATGGTTTAGATGATCTTATAATTTTAGAGTGCATTAACATGTCAAATAAAATCTCAGAACAAATATATTAAAGTGATAAGTACACTTGTCAAAGTCTAAAGCTTTAGTCTATATCATAATATAATTAAAGTGTACACAATTCAGGTGAATGATAAACATGCTTTCCTTTTTTTGTAAAATAAATTTATAATATTTAATGGTTTTGTTTACATTCATGAAGATGCACAAACTTTCTGTCACTAAATTTTCCAAACGTTGTTAGTGTACGATAAGTAAGAAGAATTTACACTTGTCTTGTATTTTAGTATCAAAGATATGTTAATCTTAAGTACAGCTCTTTGTAAGAACCAGGCAGAGTGCGATACATGAAGGTTTCAGATTTTTCTATAATTGGCCTAGTAGAAGCAATACATGAATACTGCTCAAAAAATAATTTTGAATGGGAAAATATGAGTGGTTGCCATGGTAACGGACACACTATTTTTTGGTTGATAAGCGTGATAAAATATTTCAAAAATCAGCTAAATCACCACAATTCAGAGCCTGATTATGAATAGAATCATGCATTTTTCATTAATGTTCATATGTAACATTGATACAACTTGGTTCAAGCTTCATTTTAGTGAAGATTGCATGTCAACCAAATTTGTAAATTTTTTGAAAAATTTTGCGAAAAAAATACATATTTTCAACTTTTCTGAAATTGGGATTTTTGCGAAATTATCAAATTTTCTCTGGTTATTTTTAGAAAAGTGCAAATGTGTACAGAATAGTTAGCACTGTAGTTATGAAGTTTGGATACTTCTTTGCCAAATTAAATAAAAAAAAATGCGTGGGATTTTCTTTAGTTTTATCACCATAGCAACCGATTTTTTCCTTGGAAACGAAGTTTTTATTTGCAGAATATTGCAGTTTAAGAGCTTAAATGTCCTAAATTGTTTTATAACCGATAAGAAAATACATAAAAACTAACGAAAACTTTAAATTACTATCGTCTAGTGTTGTTGACTTCAATTGTTACCACGGAAACACATATTATCCATAGCAACATCCACTCTAAAACTGAATAAATAGCAATTTATGTAAAAAATACATAAATAGAAAATGTTTTTTTTTTCAAATTGGAATATGACTGCTTGTGGGGTTAGAAGAAAAAATGGGGGTAGTTCTTTTTTTAAAGATAAAAAGATTTTTTTTTCTCAGAAATTTCATATATTACATTGATATAACTTGGTTTTAGCTTCAGAGCTTAGTTAAGGTACTTTGTAGTTCGTTTGTCATGTTTTGGGATTTTTGTCAGATTTTCGGAAACCTCAGGTTTTATTCATTTGAATGCCTTAAAAAAAAATTGGCATTGACCCCCATTTATCTTTTTATAAATCTTTTACATGTATAATGATAAGCCATCTATGTAAAAGACTTATAAAATTTCAATTATTCTTCGATAGTTTTTGAGAATGTTAACTTGTCAATGATTAAGCTATGAAAAGTCAAGAGAGAATATTTTCCTGCCAAGATTTCAAAGGCTAATATCTGGAAAACAAGCAAATTGACCTGTATTTTTTTTTTACTCTTTTGATTCCTTTATTAATCGATATTAACGAGTTAATTAAATTTGAAACAGAGAAGCACACCTCCTTCAGATTGCAGTTCAACAAAAAACACATATTTTCATTTTTTCAGAATCATAGAGTTTTGTGAAATTATCAAATTTTCTCATGTGTTTTTTTGTTGTTTTTTTTTTTATTGAAAAGTGCAAATAAGTAAAGCATAGCTAGCATTGTAGTTACAAAGTTTGAAGACTACTTGACCAAAATAAATAGAATATTGTGTGGGACTCTCTTGAATTTTATCACCATATTAAAGTATTTTCCCTTTGGGAACAGAGTTATTATTTGTTGAAATCTGCAGTATAGGAAATTCAATGTTCCAAATTGTTTTCAAACCTTTATGAAAATTCATAGAAGCTTATATATACTCTTAATCTAAACTACAACGGTTACATATTATTACAACAGTTGTCATGGTAACAGATATCACCTATAACAGCATCCAATCATAAGATATAATATAATTTTGTGTTAAAAAATACTTATAAATATGTTAATAATTTTCAATTTTGTAATGAGAATATAACTGCATGCTTTAATCTGTATAACTCTCAGTCTTGTCTTTGCTCCTTGAGAAGACTCAACGAATTTGAATATATACACTGTGGCATTTTGGGGAAGGGGTGGAGGTTGGGTAATTTTTACTTTGAATATTTCATAAATCCTTTTAAGGAAAATTGAGAGGTTTAGCTATAAAACCAGGTATAATAAACCATTTTCTACATAATAAAATGCCTGTATAAAGTCAGTAACATATGTCTATTCGTTTGATGTGTTTGAGTTTTTGATTTTGTCATTTGCTTAGAGACTTTCTGTTAAGAATTATCCTCAATGTTCCGTATATTTGTTATATAACTTTTTTCTACAATATTTGGTTTCAATCTGGTAATATATCTATTATTCATGAAATGTTACTAACAGATGATAGACTTCATGGGGATTGCAATAGCACATTCTAGCTTTTGTCAAGGTCCGTATAAAATTTGAAAGTATTGCTCCGACAATATAATGTCCTTTACCAATGGGAAAAAGTTAAGAAATTTTGGCAAAATTCTAATTTTCCTATCGCAATAACTCTTACAAATTTCAAACAGCAAGAGACCGATCTTGAAATATCACTTATAAATATAAGCTTACAAACCGATAATAGAAACATTTGGTTTAAGCATTTCCAAACTGAAACTGAAGTGACAAGGACAGAAAGATGGATTGACAGACCAAAAGAAAACTTATACAGTCATGGTCTTTGGAGAAAACTTCACACATAACAAAGTTAAAATATCTTTGTTATTAATGTGCTACAATCAGGATAATGCAATGCTAAGGTGACATTAACTACCCCAGATATAATGCACAGTTCAAATGTACCCATACCTGTAGGGGCTGATCATAGACTTTAAAAGTGGTGTAATTCCATAGAATAAAAATAAACAGCTGCACCATGAGCGCAAGTTACGCCCGTTGCTTTTTCTGCTGGTGGACTATCAGTCCCCGAGGGTATCATCAGCTCAGTAGTCAGTACTCCGGTACTGACATGATTAAACAAACTTTACTAAAATTGTCCGTTTATAAATTTTTAAATTACTAAGGTTTCAACTCCCTCAGGCAAAGTTGGCTTTAGATGAATTTGGCTATTTATTGTTTAGGTATTTTTGACATATAGCTCTTCAACGGTTTCGGTTCTTATACATCTTCGGATTTCAAATGTTTGGCTTTGAGCGTTCCTGATGAAGGTAAATCCAGAAAAGCTCTTCGGATAGTTTTGATTGAGGCAAACTAAAATTAGAAAATGAAAACCAACTTTGTGACGATTAATGTACTAACAGACATAGGATAAACCTACTACAACCCCCACCCCCACCCCACCCACCCCCAAAATTGCGGCGCGGCCATAAAAGTGTTTATTTTAGTTTTTGCCCTTGTACATGTACCTTGAATCTATCAAATGTGTGCAATGCGTTGGACATTGGAACTTTATTCTTTTATTTCACATGGGACACTAAAGTCTTGTATTCATGAATGATTACAACTTTTTGGGACTAGAAAGCATTGATAATTACAAAGAAAAATAAGATTGGTATGTACTGCGCTGTTTCTAGTGTTGCAGTTAATTGAATAAGACCATGCGTGGAATTTGTCTTCAAATTATTACTGTTATTTATCTTGTATTTATGCAGACATGCTCAGCTTAGTGGTTTCATTCCAAATCACGGGATTAATGTTTAAGTCTTTTATAAACATTACAGAGACAGATACGGAAAATAGGGGCGCAATTCATGTAAAGGTTAAAAAAAACGTTGAGAAAAGCAAAACAATTTTTTGGAAGATTCAATAAAAATAAATGATACCTTTTTACATGTTTACTATCTTAAAGGAGAGGAGGTGGATTTCAGAAGGATAAGAAGTGTACTTCAGCTGAACCCCCTGCCTAACACGCACACACACACACACACACACACACACACACACACACACACACTCACTCAAAACAAGATATATTGTTATCGGAATCTTGAACTTATGAGATATATGTAGAACGACGCTTAGTAAGAAATGATTCATAATTGATACAATTATTTTGCTTGATAATTTTAATTTGATAATTTTGCCGGTAATAGCATAATTATTTTACCGGGATTAGCACAATTCCAACTGAGCAGATGTATTCTATTCGTCTATCTCGGAGATCCTGAATTAGTAGTACAACAAAGGAGTTATTAAAGATATGTCAATAGCTACATGTATATATTAAGAGGATTCCATTATACTGGACTTTTGAAATTAGCGATCACCAATTGACTATTATTATTTTTTTAAGTCACCATCAACTTAAAATGTGTTCAATTTGCCTGTCCGTCTATCCGTCCGTCAATCACTCTTCAGTTACAGTTTATAAATGCTTTGACCAAATGATTCTATTATTGGTTTGTCAATTTTGTGAATTATGCTGGTGGAATAACATCTCAGACGGGTGTGTGCCATAAGAAATTAAGAATGTTCTTACAATTATTAGGGCCATATCTACCTTGCCTTACCAGTAAGCCAGGTTGGCCCGGCTACTGCAATCCAATGAAGTTCATCATCTGTTAACTTTCAAAAATTGATTATAAGATGATGAACTCGGAACAAGGTCCGACCAAACGCAATTAGCTTTTCAAGTATCTACTTGTATGCAACATTAAAAAAAACTCAACATACCCCTCCCCCCTTTTCCAAACCCCCCAACCCTAAAAAATATATTACATTAATTGAACAATCTGAAGAAACAAAACCAGAAAAGACTGAGAGTGAAGCAAAGAATGAAGTCATATTCTAATTTGAAAATAAACACCCTCTATTTATGTATTTTTTTACATAAATTTCTATTTATGCAGTTTTTGAGAGGATGTTGCTATGGATAATATGTGTTTCGGTGGTCACAATTGATTTCAACAACACTTGGCGATAGTATTTTAAAGTTTTTGTTAGCTTTTATGTATTTTCTTAACGGTTTTAAAACAATTCAGGACATTTAAGCTCTTAAACTGCATTATTCTGCAAATAAAAACTCCGTTTCCAAGGAATAAAATGGTTGCTATGGGGATAAAACTAAAGAAAATCCCATTTTTCTATCTAATTTGGTAAAGTAGTATCCAAACTTTATTACTACAGTGCTAACAATTCTGTACACATTTGCACTTTTCTAAAAAAAAAAAAAACACCAGAGAAAATTTGATAATTTCGCAAAAATCCCAATTTCAGAAAAGTTGAAAATATATATTTTTTTGCAAAATTGTTCAAAAAATTTACAAATTGGGTTGACATGCAATTTTTACAAAAATGAAGCTTAAAACAAGTTGTATCAGTGTTACATATGAACATTAATGACAAATGCATGATTCTATTCATAATTAGGCTCTGAATTGTGTTGATTTAGCTGATTTTTGAAATATTTTATCACGCTTATCAACCAAAAAATAGTGTGTTCGTTACCATGGCAACCACTCATATTTTCCCACTCAAAATTTTTTTTTTTAGCAGGATTCATTTATTGCTTCTACTAAGCCAATTATAGATAAAATCTGAACCCCCCCCCCTCCCACCCCAAATGTATCACATGTATACGGCACTCTGCCTGGTTCTTATAAAGAGCTGTACTTAAGTTGTTGGGGATATTTATATTAGTGGATTGATAATATATTGGTTAAATAAAATGTAAAAATGATACAAGAATGGCCATAGCCATACACTTTTAAAATTAATTATTGATATGGACAACAATGCATTATCTAAGAATAATATACGTCTTTTATAGACATGGATAAATAGGAGGACTACTCTAAGTCTCTTTAATTTTCATAACTGTCTTTTTAACAAATGGATACTCTTTCTTATCAAACAATATACCAAATAAAAATTATATGAATAACTGTGATAAAAACTAATAATCGTTTGCATATATCGAAGCAGTTTAGAAACTCGGATTCTATTAATGTCCGAATAACCCACACGAAAAAATACATGGTTCTTCAAGCTCGTTATCACTAACTAGCAAATGAACGGACACCTGATGGTAGACGAAAAAGGGTGAGGCCAAAATAAATCTGGCAAAGAATGTTAAAAACTTAGATGAAAGCGCTTGGGAAAGCTTGGAAGGAGATAGGGAAGAAGGCAATGCAAGTGTGGCGAGTACTGTTTGCGGCCTTATGTGGTGACACGCACGAAGAGGATGAGTGAAATAGTGTTCAGACAATGTGTTATCAGTATAGCCAGCACTGTTCAGTTGCCATATAATTACTATCATTATTACAGTATTAATGAATGGGTGTTTTTATAATGGCCCTGTTGAATGTCCAAGGTCTGTAATAATGGTCGAGGAAGTCTGTAATGCATTTACAGACATTCGAGGCCATTATTACTGACCGAGGACATATAGTTATCAAAGGTACCAGGATTATAATTTAGTACGCCAGACGCGCGTTTCGTCTACATAAGACTCATCAGTGACGCACATATCAAAATAGTTATAAACCAAACAAATAAAAAGTTGAAGAGCATTGAGGATCCAAAATTCCAAAAAGTTATGCCAACTACGGCTAAGGGCCATTATGAAAACACCCACGTCTAAATTCATTTATTAACCAATTGAACAAAGTGTATGTGTTGCTGCCAACTTGATGTACTCTCTACTCTTTTTATGACAATATAGTTTGAAAAAAATAATTTGTACTTCACCATGATAAAGCTTTTGATATACCAAATATACAAGATATTAAGTTGACAGAAGTTATGTGTTGAAAAACAGGATCCCTTTATATGGTTCCTCTAATGTTGGTTGCTGGTCACTTAATTAAATAAAATACAAAAAAGTTTTGTAATTATATTATTTTCAAAACATAATTAAATTTAATAAAACATTAACAATATTAAACTTGAACATTTTTGGTTTGAATCTATTCCTGTGAGGATTCAAATGTCCTTTTTTCTGAAAAATTGTTAATGTTTACAGTTCCACCAGTTACAGAAGCACCACACAGAATATTAAATGGGTTTGTTTCCTGTCGATTTTTTTACTGCTAACATATTAGAGTTGACACTGTGGAGTTGTGAAGCAAGTGTACAGTACCTCTCAACTGTAATATCAGCTGTTATGTTGAAGTTTTCATCTCTGACAGCAGTATTACATATAACATCAGCATTTTCTATATCTGATGAGTGTTCATTTATACTGTGTATCTTCATTCAAATCTGGAATAGCAGTTTGTGCTATGATTTTGGAAGCCATATTTTGTTCAAGTCAGAGTTTGTTTTGCAGGTGGTATTTTTGTTTCTGTTGTCCATGAGGAATTTGTCAGTATCCTCCAAAGTTACTGGTTTTTAGCGTAAATTAGTTTCTGTATCTGACACTTGTGGCAGGACTTTTTCCTCTTCCGTAGCTACCATCCCCTGTGCATCGCTTACAGGAACTTCCGTGAAAGGCATGACTTCTAGTTCTACAAGTTCTACGACATTATCAGTGTTTTCGACTTTGTCGTCATGAATCAAGGCGTCCAATACTATCATTTCATCCATTTCGGCTAGACTTTCATACCGCATAATGTCATCAACTAAAATATCCATCATTTCTGCATCTGAGTTTACCCCTTTGTCCTATTTTCTAGGCGTAATTGAAGGAAACTTAGATTGGAGAGCAGACGTATTTCCTACTTCTACCATGATCGTTTGCAAAATGTCAACTTCCGGTTAAAGGTAAATGCAACTAGGTCAACTTATAGTCTATTTCAGAAATATTGATTTTACGAAAACCATTGCATTACCGTATTTTACAGAATAAAATTTTGATGACTTTTTTTCCGAGGCAATCCGTTTTGAAAATCACGACCATGTTAAATTTATTATATTTGATATTAACACTGTTTTTCTATAAGGCCCTGTTTTTCTGTAATGGCCCTGTATGAATTCCCAGTTTGTCTGTATTAAGCCCAGTTAGGGTTTTTGAATAAACAATTTTGGCAATAATGTACTTAGTTGGTTAATACTATAGGGTTATTGCATGAATATGGGGAATATTGTCCCGAGTAGAATTTTATATTGCACGAGCTTGCGAGTGCAATATATGTTCTACGAGGGACAATTTTCCCCAATATTCATCATGTTCATGCAATAACCCTTTTCTTGTATAGCAATTTAATATTTGAAAGTAAAAATTGGTTTAAACTAAGATTTTTTCGTTGATATCGTCATGAATTTTTAAGATTTATTGAACTAGTGCAATATTAGAATTTATTGCACGCTAACTTTTGGTTACTTTTTGTGGGAAATATTATATTGCTATACAATAATATACAGTATTTATAACAGCGCATTATATAATATAAAATCCAGAACATTCAATATTGTGTTGATATGTACTGGTACAAAACTGACTGCAAGCATTTATCTAAACTGAATTTTCCGCAGTGAATTCTGAAAATTGACTGAAAAACGTCAAATGACCTTATAATTAATTGTTCAGTTTTAAAGAGGTCTTCACATTAAATTGACGTTCAGAGCTATGGTCGTATAATTATTTCATATATACAATCTTTTCAATTGTCGATCCTCAAAATAATTAAATATTTTTCACTGATAATGTTTGACACATAATAAATAATTCTGTTATAATACTTGTAGGAGTAGCGATATTAGGATATTTTGATAACCCTTTTCCTACAAAAATGTCTATTTTCAATATCAATGACTTTAACCTTATATAAAATGTGGTAGATGACCAATGGGACAACTATCATTTTGAGTTCAAATGACGTAAATATAAGCAATTATAGATCCCTATATAACCTCCAAGAATGAGAATAAACAGATGTACAAAGAGCTCATGAAACACTTTTATAGAAATGGTTATATTAACACAATTTTGGGTAGAGTTACTTCAAAATTGTCACCTTGCTGGATGTCTAAGTGTATTATTTCCTTCATAAATAATATGTATACCGTCTTCGTTCATTAAAAAACATCAAGCATGATCAATCATTTTTTATGCCGGTTATTTCATTAGCTCGATTCATAAGTAGAGTTATTTTAAGAGATATGAGCACCAATCGAACACAGTTAGAATAATTTTTGTACAAACTTTAATTCTTATAAACATTAACTCGTACTAAAATCAATCAAAACATCTATTAGTCCCCGAGGGTATCACCAGCCCAGTAGCCAGTACTTCGGTACTGGCATGAAAATACGGATTTTTTTTGTGTTATTAAAATTTGCAGTTACAAAATGATAGAAATTATTATAAATTAAGGAATGTATCTCCCTCATGCAAAGCTCTGATTCCTTTCACGGATTTGGCTATACTTTTTGGACCTTTTGAATTATAGCTCTTCATCTTTTATATAAGCTTTGGATTTCAAATATTTTGGCCACGAGCATCACTGAAGAGACATGTATTGTCGAAATGCGCATCTGGTGCAAGAAAATTGATACCGTTAATTTTATTACTATCACTGGGTCGATGCCTCTGCTGGTGGACTATTAGTCCCCGAGGGTATCACCAGCCCAGTAGCCAGTACTTCGGTACTGGCATGAAAATACGGATTTTTTTTGTGTTATTAAAATTTGCAGTTACAAAATGATAGAAATTATTATAAATTAAGGAATGTATCTCCCTCATGCAAAGCTCTGATTCCTTTCACGGATTTGGCTATACTTTTTGGACCTTTTGAATTATAGCTCTTCATCTTTTATATAAGCTTTGGATTTCAAATATTTTGGCCACGAGCATCACTGAAGAGACATGTATTGTCGAAATGCGCATCTGGTGCAAGAAAATTGATACCGTTAATTTTACTACATCATATTCACAAACAAGTATTAAATTAAGATAACACTTCACCTTGAAGTGGTTTAAACGTTTCAGAAAGTTTGATATAGAGTATTGTAATGTTTTCATTGTGAAGTTATTCAATCAGATCTCCTTATATCAAAACACCTTTTTTTTTTTATTGTACACGTAACTTTATCTTGTGAAATTAAAAGATTTTTTATCCGGCTGATGAAATATACGGCTATAATTTGTCATTTATTCCCATTAAACCCACATTGGTTATTTTTAGACAAAAGTTTAAGTAGTCATGAGGTAAAACACAATAACATAATATAACAGGCCTAATTTATTTTATTTTCATATATATTTCTGTATAATTAAGAAATATTTCATTGGGGATGGAATATATCGTGATTTTACTACGGGTTGGCCCTTTATGGCAAATATTGTACCCTGAGCGATAGAGAGGGGTAAAATATCGGCATAAAGGGACAATTCGTGGTAAAGTCACGATATATTCAAGCCCCCATGATTAATTTCGATTCTAATCAGACAGATACGGCTATTGTTATGGATCGAAGCGCTCTAGGTGGAGGCAATTATTTGCCGTTCCCATAAATAAACGCACTATTAAATTGGCGTAAACGAACGGAACAAACTGAATTAGTGACATGCTTAAAGTTTTTACAATTACGTATTTAGATAGTTTGGGGTGAATTTAAATTATAATTTACTTAAAAAATCGGCTTATACCACATTTATTATCGTTTGTTTACGTTTCCTTGTTTCGGTGATTTTTGTTTTGGCAAGCGTGTATTTTCCCGTAAAATGCTCATATTCTTACGTCATCGTTCTGTGACGACGGGTATCTCAATCACAAAAAAGCATATGACGTGGGAGTACAATTGGAACAGCCTGACAATACATTTGTATATTCATATTTTACCACGGGTGTGTACTCAAAGCGTTTGAAGGACGTCATGTTAAAATAAGAAATCTACTGCATTATACGTGACAATGCAAAAGAAGAAAATATTGATTCAACCTTCACTGATGATTCTTTTTTAGACAACACGAGCGTCTGGTGTAAATACAAAATGTCAATCCTGGTATCCATACTGATTAAAATTAAGGATGGAAATGGGGAATGTTTCAAATAGACAACAATCCGACCCTTGAACAGACAAAAGCAGCAGAAGATCACCAATAGGTCTTCAATGCAACGAGAAACTCCCGCACCCGGAGGCGTCCTTTAGCTGGCCACTTAACAAATATCAATACTAGTACAGCTATAATGGACGCCATACTAAACTCCGAATTATACACAAGAAACTGAAATTGAAAATCATACAAGACTAACAAAGGAAAGAGTTTTTTTGAGATCTCAACCCTCCCTTTATACCTCTAGTCAATGTAGAAAAGTAAATGCATAACAACACGCACAGTAAAATTCAGTTCAAGAGAAGTCCAAGTCCGATGTCAGAAGAGGTAACAAAAGAAAATAAACAAAATGACATTAATGCATAAATAACAACAGACTACTAGCAGTTACTGACATGCCAGCTCCAGACTTCAATTTAACTGATTGAAAGAGTATGTCTTCATCATAAGAATATCAGGCACATTCCCTCCCGTTAGGGGTTTAGTATTATACCATCATAAAATATATGAGACGAACATAACCTGTGCTATGCCAACAACTGGTTTTAAAATAAATGTGTTTAATTCCGGTGAAAAGACACTATGAGTAATTCAATATTTAAGTCAAAATATGCAATCTTTAATGACCTGACAACAGTTTCGTAACTTCATGTATATCCCTTCTTAAGGTGGTACCTAACACTACAGGGAAATAACTCTATAAAATCAGCTAAACGTTTTAATTACGTTGTGTTCTTAAGGGAATATTAAGCTTCTCAATGATCAAAATGAGTGTTTGTCAAACTGCTATATAACCAGTGTAATTTTTCTGATAAAAACGGTTGGTTCAAATTTTTTGAAATTTTTATATTTTTGTCAAAGGATCAAAGTAAATATTTTGTCAAAATTTTAAGAAAATTGAACGAGCCAAATTAATTTTAGTTCAGGTGTTACATGTAGGTACCACCTTAATAAGTCTGTTTGAAGGTTAAGTTAGCTTTTTGGGTTGAATATTGACATTTTTGTGCTTTCTAAAGAATATTACCATAAAAGATTGGATGTGAAATACCTGAACGTATAAGATGTCTACATGTAGAGTTATATTTACGAATGATGTCCTTGTACCGATGATAACATTTAGTAAATGTTTTGACTAGTTTGAGCTTATTTTCAAAGAGACAATAATACAGGAACATACAGCCTTTAAATATTTTGTATTGATGCATCCAAAGGGAAAATACATTAATTGATGCTCAGTAGATCAAATTAACCAAGGTATAATAAAAGCATCAGCATTGTACTACAGATTAAAAGTCATAAACCGATTAAAAGAACAAAAATTTGGGTTACAACTAAAACCGACTGAAACTCACCACTTATAGGAGGGAAACAACGAAACACCAGAAACACTGCAATCAAACAAACGCCAACATAAATGACAATGGACCAGTTGATAACAACTGATATATTCCTAAATTGGTACAGGACATTTTATGAAAACATGGTTGGTTGAACATGTTTTTTTTTTGGCTACCCAAACCACCAGCTTATATTGCAATGTTTAAAATATCGCTAAAATAACAACACTTAGTAAAAAAGACAAAATTAGAGATAAAATCATAATCGATACATCCGTTCAAAAAAAGATTGCATATGATTAAAGAAAATTTAAGGAATCCAAGCTTTTGAAAAAACTTTTTTTTTCTATGTATGAAAAAGAGGGACGAAAGATACCAAAGGGACAGTCAAACTCATAAATCTAAAACAAAGTGACAACGCCATGGCTAAAAATGAAAAAGACAAACAGAAAAACAATAGTACACATGACAAAACATAGAAAACTAAAGAATAAACAACTCGAACCCCACCAAAAAAAATAGGGGTGATCTCAGGTGCTGCGGAAGGGTTAGCAGATCCTGGACCACATGTGGCACCCGTAGTGTTGCTTATGTGATTTCAATTCCGGTAAATAGTCTAATTCGGTAGGTCATATTCATGAAAGGGAAGGGGATTGTAGTTATGACGTAAGGAACATATCCGATATCATTTGTGAAACGGTTATTCTATAACGGTCAACCAACTCATGATGGCGTCCGTAAAATTTACAAAGGGATGACTTCAACTTCACCATTTGGAACTTTTGGTTTAATAGCTTCCTTGTGAGCAGCAACAGAAAAATTCCAGACATTCGGTAACCAACCTCAAATTTGAAGATGTATATCTTTTGACCTTTACTAAGTCATTGTGTTTCGTAATACTCTGTTGAAACCAAATCATACGAAGCACTTAATGTATAAAACATCCAATGTCTCTGAGCGGAAAACTTTAATAGCCTACAATAACAATTATCTTTTTCATTTAGGAATACGAAATTCTGATGTCAAGTTATTTCTTGAAAAAAATGATGCACGTAACAACACAGCAACAGAACATATATTAATACAAGTCGTGTATTAGTAGATTAAAAAGGAATTCAAGTATTCATCCATGATACAAAATTATTTAATGCACACTAACAACACACACACATACACACAATGCAAAACAAAGCAACTGCGCGTTTTGTTATAATTCTTTATGAAAAAGTCACAATGAACCTTTCAACACGAAGCAAAACAAATATCCTCACCACACTGGACAAAAAGGTATGTAGGATAGGCACAAACATTTTGCTTTGTAAAACTTGTAGGCCACCTATTCAAATAAGATATAAACTGTAATTTTTCACTGTGGCAATCAAACTCAGCGTCCTTTATAACATGTTTAAGTCACATATTGAACCAAAATTGTATGGTTTGCTATAAAATAATTTACTATAAGAAGAAAAAAAATTCTAATGATTTATACAATTCTTCGATTGTTTTTTTTGTTTTTTTTTTTGTTTGAGTGAACGAGTTTGATAAAGTAATGCAAGTTGTAATAATTAGTGAGAGTGTTTGAATGGTAAAAGTTGGACGAGGACCAAATTGTCATAAATTTAAGACAATTGTATTACAAAACCATTTTCGCCTGCGTAAAAAAACACAAGACTTTAACAAACCAGCTATGGAACTTTGTTTGGGGTTTAATTGATTAAGCTACGCTCATTTAAGCAATTACTATATGCATTTATAAAGTCTATTTCATACACTAACTATTTCTTATTATATCATACGTCAGACGATCGTCGGCTCGTAGTCAAACCGGCTAAAAAAATTGGCAACAAATTTAAAAGCATAAGATATCTAGTTATATTAAAGCACCCATAAGAAATTGTAATATCAACATATCTTTTAATCGGTGTAAACACCGAGGTACACATACTTGATTTTGTAACCCAAATGGCTTGAAGAGTTTCGTTGCTATGGTGAGCCCACTGTAATCGTATTGACAATCCATCACCTTGCCTTTGAAAAGTGTTTATCAGAACTTCATAGTTTTTTTATATAAGAGAGTAAAGAAAGATAAAAATGTTTATTTGTTAAAGTCTATACCTTCTAAATAGGTAGGTAATACAATTTTTTTTATTGTGGTATTGTTCAATAACCTTTCAAACACAGTAGATCACTTGAAATGAGATTTTAAGTGCTTTGAAGCTTGAATTACAATGTATTACTACTAAATCTGAACGTTGAAATTGTCACTTGAGTGGTGTTTTTATGCACTGTAATATTTGCCTACTTAACGTAAGGATCATCAAGGCAATTTTCAAGTAATGAATATTTTCCGTTTTGTTTCAAACGAGTGATAACGGAATTCTGTTTTGAACTTTCCTCAGTGTTCAGTATTTTTGTGATTTAACATTTTACTACTTTAAGAGATCAAATTAGAAACAGCTGGTATATATTGATCAAAACTTGACAATTTATCATTAATATAAAAAAAAAAAGACATAATAGAAAGGCACGCACTCTAAAATTGAGGAAAATTTACATGTAAATCATCTAAAGACTCGGTTAACAATGTTACAAAAGGGAACTGGACACAATCGATAAAACTGACGCCGTCACGTCTGTCATAGATACTAATTATACTGTGTCAATTAGAAAAAAAAGATCCAGATAGAAAGCAGAACTTGTATTCTGTGTAGTATCTTTAAGGTCAAGTTGATTAGGATATATTAGATTTAAATGACTTGATCAACATTTGGTATTTAAGGTCAGATCTGGTTTCCTCATCCTCAATCACTTACAAAAAAAAATTATTTGTTTTGAGTATTAGTATGTTTCTAATGAATATAAATCAAGAAAAGGGCTTCGTACGCCTGAAATTGTTTAACGTGTTGTTTTCATTTTTTAAGTCAATAAAACACAATAATCTTTATATCGAATTAAAAATTAAATTGCAAAGCACTTTCTCTCTCAATCAGAACACTTTTGTGTTTTCCATTTGGCACTTGTGTACATTACTTCTGTCCGACTTGATTCTGTATTTCAGACACTTATATATTCTGAAAGTGAATTGTCTTATAAATAGTTCATGGATATTTTGGTAGGTTTTACTTTGTATGTATTTTTTTTCAAAATTATATTCTTAATTTTTCCCTTAATTGGGGGAAATGACAAGACAAATTAACATAATGTTAGTCTAGGAAAATATTATCAGAATTTTCAAAATTATAATCTTAATTTTTCCCTTTATTGGGGGAAAATGACAAGACAGTAGTCATCAGGAAATAATATTCATAAGTTGAGCGAGTTGTTTAAAAACAAATATTATATAACATTTTGTTGTTTTTACATTTGAAAAATATGAACTTATAAGGATGGAATAAATTCTAAAATATTATGTAGCACTAAAACAATAATCTGCTTTTGAAACTCAAGCCTAAGTGTAATATAATATGGATTTTCAAAAGTCTTTTTACAAATTTAAAAACCTAAAAACTTGACAAGTAAGATAAAAAGTCTAGTATTATTCAAATATTCGTTGATTTAAGGAGATATTAAAAGGTTTGTTGTCTATTTGTTGATTTATATTGACGATACGAAGAATTTGATAAATGGCACACATTGTAAGTACGGCACTTGTATATAACTTCGATACAACAGATATAAACACTGCTATAAATATCATTGCCTACATGTATGTAAATGTTGAAAAACATCATTGTTATACTATAGATATAAGATATAAAACATGTGAAGAATCAAGCAAAAGAAAACGTATACGGTAACGCAACTACACATTTGAATGTCACATAACGAGATACATGTAAGTTGCATTAGTGCATCAATTTCATACAAATCAAAATGCATATTCGTTGTTCTGTGCATGTACACAACGTATAACCCTGTTTATCTCTTTTTAAAATTCTGCATAACAACTGTGTGGTAGATCTGACTTTAATGAGTGTGACCTCAAATAGAAGTTTGATCCGAAATTATAATTTATCAATAGACTTTTAAAGTTGTTAATAAATTAAACAGGAACAAATCAGAATTTCTTTAAGTTATATATTAGAAATTTGATATCTATTATAAAATAAGAAAAGAAGCAACGATTCAGCAATAACATAATAATTTTATAATCTATGTCGATAAGTATATTAAGTTGTTGGCGGGTTTCGTGTTAATAAGTCTTTACTTTTCTATGTTGTATATTGTGTACTTTTATTTGTCTGTATGTCTTTTTTTTTTAACCATGGCGTTGTCAGTTTGTTTTCGATCTATGAGATTGAATGTCCCTCTCGTTACTTAATTCCCTTTTTTTAAGTGGAGGAAACAGATTTAAAAACAAGACATTCATTTTTTAGCATAATTAACACACTTATTTTGTTTACCAGTACGGAATGTTTATGTCACAAATGATATCAATTATGTTCGATCAAACCTTTTGACAGTTTTGTGTCGCATTATCGCAGACTGTACCTTTTGGAAGTAACTATTGAAAAATGTGATGAATGTAAAGGATTTAATACTCGTAAGTGAGAAAATTTACACCGCAAAATGTTTGCAAAAAAATAAATAATATGCCGAAACAAGTATTAAAAACATTTATTGAAAATTAAAGACTAAGCATCTCGAACCCCCTCCAAAATAGGAAAATAATCATGCATAATGTATAATACCATATCATTCTCCAAAATTTGTTAGTACACTAACAGATGTCTGCAAAAAAAACCTTTGCATATATTACAAGAAAACTTAAAAAAACAAAAATAGAAAAAAAGAATTCCTGTAAAAAAAACATACAGACGTTTCATTTGAACATTGCCTTAAGGTGGTATGGGAGTCTGAAATAAAAATGATAGAATTTGTTCATACTTTGCCAAAACGTAGTATCTATTAGTATATGTTCGAAAATATAATAAAAATGATAGGTCACTGCGCATTTTCTCAAGCTACAGGTTGTGACAAAATGACACATTTTGTATGGATTATACATGAAAAACACCATTGTGTGATAAGAAACTAAACAAAAGGATAGAATTGTAAAATAAATGAGGAAAAGACAATGCTTTGAGAATATCACAAGAAGAGATAGGGTCATCGTACGATTTTTCCGGCTTAAATACAAAATAGGAAAATACCATGTAGATTCCTTCAGAAAATGCACTGTTTTACAGTTACCTCCCCTTAAAATGCCAATTAAAAACATTTAAAAACAACCAAAAATAATCTGCACTTGTAAAAATATTAATACTTATAAGTTATATTCTTATAAACTGGTTCTTTTAAATGAAAATTCACATTAAATATCTGCATTCCTGCATTAAATTTTGCTAACTTGATAGAAAATCTGAACTTTAGGTTCTCTGTTTTTCCAAGATGGCAGAAGACACTCATACTACCTAAAAGGGGCACTAGCTGTCATGTTCACCAATTTTAATTAAATTCTCATATTTTATTGATAACGATGTAAAACATTTATACAAACTGTTAAAAGTCTAAAATAGATAATGAGCAGGGCACGAGCATGAAAATACATAGCTTCGTTTCGCGTGTATTTTAGTTCAGACGCCATCTAATTTCAAAATTATCGAGTTGACCTCTAAAGTCATCCGATGTCCATACAAGCGATGTAAACATAACTATAGATATAAACAGATAAAGCAAACTCGTGCTGCTAGATTATTCAAGGTCTATTTAACTTCATTTTATAGATGTAAAATAAATGTTTATCATCGTTTTTACCTGTATAAGAATGTTTTTTGTGGATCGAATCAGCCATTCAAATAATCTATCTTTGTTTTACTTTCAGTGTTGACATTCTTTTCCTTTAAAAAAAACTACACCCATATAAGTCATGTGTAATCCATCTCTAGCTAGGTGTTAAATTGAAGTTCATATGAATACGGATGCAATGAGGTAAATTCATAATCAATGTTTTTAGCTTATTTTGACAAAATTGAACCATTCTACATCTACATCTCGTAGCTAGTGCTCCTTTAATGTTAGTATTAACAGAGATCGATTGAACGAAATACTTATTGTTGAAATTGATTTTTATTCGTTCCAATAAATGAATAAATGATACGACTTACGAATATGCGAATATGCAACTGTTGACATTTTTCTATTTTTAATAAATTAAAGGGAACATAGCGCATCATAGTAACATAAAAAGTGTATCAATATCGGTTAAATGTACATGTATTTGTCTAAAACTATCTATACTATACAAATGTTTACCCGATATTACTTCAATTCTAATGTTTGTAAGTATGTAGCTTACAATTGTATCAATTCTTTTTAACTTTCTTTTTTAAGTTTATCAAAATACTTAAGATTAAAATTTTAAGCAACCAATTTTACTGTACTGTACTACTACTTTTTTCTGATTTTAAGTTTTTTTGATTTATTTCTGCAGTATATAGTTATTTAAAAGAATTTAACATATGTCCCAGTGACACAGAGAGTGAAAACGGTCCAGTTTTGCCCTCAGTGTTACACGTTTTTTGTAAGTCCCAGAGAGGTTCAAAAGACATTCATAATATTTTGAATGGTAAAAAGTAAAATCCTAAAAGGCTCTAGGATATTTGAAAAGACAGAAATAGAATTAACTTTGAATATTAATTTGCTTCTATATATAATCTAACAACAACAGTTTAAAATGTCATAAGAAACTTAATACTTCTGTTATGTGTAAACTGGGCCTCATACTCACAATATTAAAATAAAAGTCGGACTTTTATTCAGTTTTTAGTTGATCGCCCCGGTTTGCACACCAATAACCTCCAGAATTATTTTTTTAAATCCTGTAACAAATAAAGAAAAAAACTTGAACACATGTACAACAAATGGAGTTCTTCAAACACATTTTATATTGCTCATCTATCTAGCCTTTTCTTAACACGATAAAGTCAAACGAAATAGAAATGGATAACAGGCACTACAAAAACGTTGTATTACCAAGCATTTGTTCCTTTTAGACAAAGTCAAATGCGCATTTGATCTCTAGACACACGCTTTGACACGGTAACCGAAACTGTATGTACAATCAATGATTCGTATTTTTTTTTTATAGAAGTAGATTTTATTTGCATGATTAGAATCAAAAAGCATTTTTTTTTCTTTTTCTGAATCATTTTATATTTGTATCATACATTTATTTGTAGCTATAAACAAATCCATTATATTATTTCGTCATTATTTTGACATTATGGAACTGGTGTGTACATTTTTGTCTATTAAGAGTCTCGAGAGGAAAATCAACTAGTATATTTTATCAATATTTTATAAGTATCAATACTTCAAGACAGGCGAGGGATATCAAATGGACACCCCAATTCATAAGTCTTAAATTAACGCATTGGCTGAAAAAGACTATAGTATTTTAACAATGTTTTCCTTCAAATGTTTTTATGAGACTTAACCGCTCAGAATATTTCACTTTTGCAATATTGCAGTGAAATTGCATAATATAAATGAGAGTACTTGCAAGGTAAAAGGTGCATATGCAACTTCTCGTCAAAGGAGTACTTCCACCATTATTGTCTCCTTATATAGTTTTGTAAATGACAATTATATCCTGTCCAGTACAACAGTGATCAATTTACATTATTTTTCTTATTACACTTCAAGTAAACCTATGAAATATCCAACCTTAAAGTTTTCTGTATGGTGGTATTTGGCTAACTTTTCTGTTTTGAATATAACTTGGAGTTCAATATTTTCGTCATTTTACTTTTTTCACAGGAGAAGATTATTTTTATTTCTTATGTTGACGACGATGTACAGACGAACGATGTACAATGATGGACTCCAAGTGCTGACAAAAGCTCATTTGAAAAATCCAGGTAAGCTAAACAGGTTTCGAAATTTTCGAAAACTAAAAGATTAGTATTTACACACCCTCCTACTTTTCACATTTATATAAAAGCAAACCTTTATATTTCCAGAATTGACCTATCACTCCAAAGCAGAATCTTGTTTCAATTTAAATGGAAATGTTATTAGATGTAAAAATTCACTAAATTAATCTGCTTTGTGTAATCATTGACAGTTAAATGTAGATAAAGTTGAAGAATTCTATCTGAAACATATGAATTTTAGGACATCTCGGAAGTTAAATGTTTTTAAAAGGGATCCGGTTTTCATGTGTGTATTTGGTTTGCTTATGTGCTGTTTTTTCTTTATTTTTCACATGTATATTAAGTTCAGACTGTGATTTGTTTTGCTTTAAATATAAATTTCATTCAGGTAGAATTTAGAAATAATTAGTGATAAAATACACCTGTTATAAAAAGCACAATATATGAGACATTGATATACACAAGGAAAACTTTATTTTAATCCGGCATAATAGCATACAACATACAAATGTAACCTCTAATACGCTTTTTACTGAGTATGAAATTGTATACATAAAAATAAACAAAGCATCATGTAAATATCAAATGAATTAGGAATTGACAATTCACTTGGAAACTCAACATATGCCCTCACGACACTTACCAAAGACGAAATCCTGAATAATCATAGATATGTTCTATGTTCCTTTGAAATTTCAACCAAAGATGAAGAACTGGATCTTCCATCACTGTATAGGATACCTAAACTACATAAGTGTTCTTACGAACAATAGTATATTGCTGGTCTTCCAAGTTCTCCATGAAACCTCTTTCTAAATTATTAACATCTATTTTATCACCAATCAAAGCCGGGCCCCGAAAATACTGTGAAACTGCCTTTGCTAGAGGTGGCGTGAATCAGATGTGGATACTAAAAAATTCCAAAGATCTTTTAGAGTACATACAATCTAAGACTCTCTCATCTTGCAATAGTATTAACACATTTGACTTTTATAAACTTTACACAAGTGTTCCCCATTCCAAACTAAAAGACAAATTGAAAGAGTTGGTATTACTTTCATTAAAAAGAATGGCGAACGTAGATACACGTATCTTGTATTGGGGAGGGATAAACCCTACTTTGTAAAGAATCACTCTGATTCAAACCAAAAATTCTCTGAAACTGACATTATCAAGATGCTTGATTTCTTGTTTGACAACATATTTGTTACGTTTGGAGGACGTGTTTTTCAACAGAATGTCGGAATTCCAATGGCAACCAATTGTGCCCTTCTTCTTGCCAACTTGTTTCTTTATTATTATGAGGCTGACTTCATATAGGAACTTCTCAGGAAGAAAAATAAGAAGTAAGCTTTATCCTTTATCTTTACGTTCCGCTATATAGATGGTGTTCTCTCACTAAATAATTCAAAATTTGGTGACTATTTTGAACGCATCTATCCCATCGAACTGCAGATAAAGCTAAGTCTGCTTCATATCTTGACTAACATCTAGGAATTGACATTGAGCGTCGGTTAAAAACAAAACTAACGACAAAAGAGATGATGTCAGCTTTCAAATTGTGAACTTTTCATTTCTATGTAGCAACATTCCAGCAGCTCCTGCATACGGAGTATATATCTCCCAATTGATACGATATTCTCAGGCTTGTATTTCCCATAATGTTTTCCTTGATAGAGAATTGCTACTCCTAATGAAGCTATTAAACCAAGATTTCCAAATGGTGCAATTAAAATCCTCCCTTCTTACATTTTACGGACGCCATCACAAGTTGGTTGACCGTTATGAAATAACCGTTTCACAGATGATATCGGATATGTTTCTTATGTCATTACTACAATACCCTTTCCCTTTTCACGAATGTGCCCTACTAAATTAGACTATTTATCGGATTTGTAATAACATAAGCCACACGACGGGTGCCACAAGTGGAGCAGGATCTGTTTACCCTTCCGGAGCACCTGAGATCACCCCCAGTTTTTGGTGAGATTCGTGGTGCTTAGTCTTCAGTTTTCTATGTTGTGTCTTCTGTACTTTTTTTGTCTGTTTGTCCTTTTAGTTTTAGCCATGGCGTTGTCAGTTTTATATCTATTTATGGGTTTGACTCTCCCTCTGGTATCTTTCGTCCCTCTTTTTTAAAATTCAGCAGATTGCAACAACTAAAATTTTCCATCTCTAGCTATGGTATGTCAAATTAAATAACTTCATTTGAAAATTTGAAATAGAACAGTTTGCCAAAAACCATCATCATCAGCTCATCTTGCAAGCAACTCTAATGGTCTTCTGTGTGTAAATTACATTGAAAATGAAAATCATCATGTTTAACGTCATTTTCTTTCTGTGCAGACCTTTGAAATATGTTGTGTATTAGAGCAATAAAACATAATGATCAATTATATCATTGATCTAATGACAAAAATTTGAATTTTTATATAGAAATAAAGATTTGTCAGATGGTTGATAAAACCTGCGTTTATAGTTTAAAAATGTAGAAAACACATTTTTTTTGGTATTTAGATATAGCTGCTGTTGATATTTTAACTATATATAGTTTGAAAAATATTTAAAAATATTGTATATTATAACTCATCATAGTAGTCTATCATAATTCTTAATAGAATGGCGCTTGTATTAGTTTTAAATATCTACGCTAATGGTGTGTACTGTTAGTTTTGATATACGCTATGTTTTATATATGTATTCGTTTTTATATTACACCAGAAGTGTGAATTTAACAAAATATTCAATCTTAATTGGGTTACAAGTTGAAAATGTAGGTAAAATTGATTATACTTTCTCATTGCTTATTTTTTTTTTTTTTTTAACCTATCAAATCATGCATTTCTATAGTTTTGTAGCAAAACATGTAGTATTTTTTCCGATGTTTTCCTGTTATAGATGTTACAAATAGAACTAGAAAGTATGTTAAACTTTTTGTATACCTGAACGTTATGAATTGCGGCGGATATCATTCCAAATCATTAAACTGACATGTTAGATACAAATAGAAAGTATCGAACATTTAAATACTGTGTAAGTATGTTGATAAATGACTCTTTAAAAATCCAGAATTGTTTGCAATTATCTAAATAGTAGATAGGAGAGTCAGGTAATTCATTGGTCTGAGGGTAACAAGGAAGTTACAAAATACATTTAAATTAATATATAATACCCTTATCATTCAATTTCTTACTGTATGAAGAATGATTCAAGTCTTGCTTTGGACAGTATTGGGTATAAGTCCTGTTGTTTCAGCTGCATGGTGGAATTTGATATATACTCCTCCAGTTTATCTACAAGAGGGACAGTAAGATGATTTATAACATTTTAACTGCTCTATAACTGTATTCATTAAAACATTCGTAATTGAAATAACGTTAGAAACTATCTTTTTTATTGTAGTGTGTGTGTACGTATGTTTTTTTATGTTTTGTTAATGTACTTTTTCCTTTATTTTTGAAAAGCTCACTTCAGCTTGTGTTTATGTAGTTGAATATCGACTGTAAATTATACTTTGAATCTTGAATCTTGAATCTTGAAACTTATTTAATTCAATTAAGATTAACAACACCGTATAAATAACTAGCAGTTTTTAGGGGGGGGAACTCTTAAAGTGTTTGTGTACGTATGTTTTTTTTTATGTTTTGTTAATGTGCTTATTTGATTGAATTAAGATTAACAGCACTTTATAATTAATTAGCAGTTATGAAGAAAATTTACTTATCTTCGATTTGAGATAAAAACAAAATGTGAATTAAATTTGAAATTACTTGAATGAACATTTTTTATTTTTGTCAGCGCGTGTGTCCGACTGTTTATGTTAGATGCACTAAATATTTCGCATCGAAATTTGAATAATCTAAAACCTTTTTAGAATTAATTTTGAAATTCAATATCCAACAAAAGTGTTTCTTTGGCATAATGTGCACATGCATAATTCTGTTTTATTATGTATTAAACTCACTTTGAATGTTGGTTTAATTTATGTGTACGTTGCAGGTGTTTTGATAGAATGCTATTTGTAAGTGACATTGTGGAAGTTTTAACGATATTGGCTGGCTTTACAGTCCTAGCACGGTTGGCCTAAAGCGACACTTGTTTTACGCTTTGTGTTTACAAATACTGATATGTCTCTTTTTCACAGACTTAATGTTCATAAGAGTACTTGGTATGAAGAGCAAACTTACCATGTCAGCTGCAGCTTCTGGAAATGGGGTCGTTGTACAAAACATCGGTATGTTTGTTGAAGATAATTTTATTTTATTGTGTGACTTACAAGGAAAACGATTTTGTGTTCAGTATTGACGTGGTTAAAATTTGTATCCAAGATTAAAGACAAATGGTATAACCCAAAGGTGTCTTTGCAGTTTACTGACTATAAATGGTTATATATATAATAAGAGTATAAAAATAAAACATCTCAAAATATTCATCGATTGATTTAAAACGTAATCTGAAATAAAATCTAAGCATCTTAAAAGGGTTCATGTGACATGAAGATGACAATGGTAAAATTGATATATCCTATTGTGTTGCAATTATATTTTTTTGTTCATCATTGCTCGAGTACGGGAAGTTGAGGATCGATCCAAAGGTTCTTTTTCATATCACATTTAAATAATTACATAATCTCGTCCTGAATATGTTGTTTTGTAACTGTAAACCCTCACAAACCGGTCGATTTGGTTTGGTAATCAAAATACGCTTCGTTTGAATCTTTTTGTAGATCATTAAAATATATTGATCATAGGTAAAGTTTGCCAACATATCGTCTATAAATCATAAGAGAAAACGTTTCAACAACCGAATCTAACGCAAAACGATATTTTTCAACCCGAAATAGTTTAATGTTGAAATTTAAAACTGAAGGCGTGTCAAGTCTTTTAAATATTTACAATTAGTTTGTAATAATGGAGAATTGCTGTCATGAAATATGTTTTGAAATGGGCATCGATAATAATGTGATTCCATCAAGAACATGGTCAGACATGTGTCATATAATTATACTAAGTTCGGAAACTTCTGTTAAATGATCTGTTCAATATATCCTCCAACTCAAACAACATTTTCAACAATAAAATATTTAAATTAATAACAATCCACCAAATTCGGTCTATATGTTGTCCATCAAAAAGTATAGGAATCTGATATGGTTTGGTCATTAGAGTAGCTATCAAGGGTTTTTTGTATTACTGTGTTAACTTTCCGTAATATGCATTCTCAACTTGAAAATTTTCACAGATTTGATTTGTCGAAATAGTATTCAGTTTAAATTCATTTGCTGTCGAGTGTTTGCACACGTTGTATAAACGAACCCTAAGTAAAATTCCCAAAACTTGGATGTAATGCAAAATGTTTAAGGAACAACATAACTTACTTCTTTTAGTTCAGTACAGAAATCAAAATTATCCTGTAAAAGTGGATGGTCCAACGATAAAACAAGGAAGGCATGCAGTTTTGGTATGTTACAGTTTTTAAAGTTCACTTTTGTCTGAATGAAATTTTTTTTGGGTAAATTGCAAGCTTCGAAAGCGTTATTCTAGATTCTCCTAAATCAGGAACACTGCGACATAAACGTTCAAAAGTCAGAAAACCATTTGGATTATATCACAAAAAAAAGGCATAGAAAGACGAAAGTATGTTAGAGAAAAAGATTATATGTATTAAAACAGTGAATTCCTATATGACTTATGCGTAAGAAAACTAATGTCTTGCTACAGAAATCGAGAAATACAATATCATATTTCTAACGTTCACATATAAACCGTGTGTTAATTGCGATATTTGCATTCCTTCACATACATATGAAAATAAGGAGATTAGCGATGATAGATAAGAGACATCTATCTACCGAATTTCAAACCATTATAGGCAACAGTACAGCCTTCAACAATAAGAAAAAACCTATACCGTATGGTAGGCTATAAACGTTCATATAATGCACTAGGTTATTCCAGGCTCTATAACAGGATGAGTGGACATTCAAAATTAATTTCACATGTAGTCGTACATTGTAACTGTCATTAAATATCGATTCACCCAATTTCAATTTTCTAAAAGTATACTGCCTTGATATAAAAGCCGATAGATGATTAAAATAATTTGGCTGCAAAGTCGAGCTGATGCATAGTTTCATGTTAATTTCAACATTGATTATTACAGCAATATGCGATGGTAAAATTAAGGATAAAGCTTGTTTTATCGACTACACAAACGATGTTATAAAGAAGCGTGACCAAACTCTTCAGAGAAATAGTGGTGGACATTGCACGAGACCAGACAAATGCACTGGTTGCCACGACGGTTTTTATTCTGACGGACCTTATTGTAGAAGTGAGTAAATAATAGCAACGCATTTAAGTTGAATGCATGATTGTTTGGTACAAAATAGATAATTTAACAGAAAAGATAGATTTTTCATTGCATATGGTTTTATGATCCTTTTGTTCTTTTAATTTTTGGGTTTCTGCTTTAATTGAGAATACTTTTTTATATATCTATTTTTTTTTTAAAACTAGAGGCTCTAAAGAGCCTGTGTCGCTCACCTTGGTCTATGTGAATATTAAACAAAGGAAGCAGATGGATTCACGACAAAATTGTGTTTTGGTGATCGTGATGTGTTTGTACATCTTACTTTACTGAATATCCTTGCTGCTTACAATTATCTCTATCTATAATGAACTCGACTCAGTAGTTTTAGTGGAAAATGTTAGTAAAAATTTACAAATTTTATGAAAATTGTTAAAAATTAACTTTTAAGGACAATAACTCCTTAGGGGGTCAATTGACCATTTTGGTCATGTTGACTTAATTTTAGGTCTTACTTTGCTGTACATTATCGCTGTTTACAGTTCATCTCTATCTATAAAAAATTTCAAGATAATAACAAAAACAGCAAAATTTCCTTAAAATTACCAATTCAGGGGCAGCAACCCAACAACAGGTTGTCCAATTCATCTGAAAATTTCAGGGCAGATAGATCATGACCTGATTAACAATTTCACAGATTTGCTCTAAATGCTTTGGTTTTTGAGTTATAAGCCAAAAACTGCAATTTACCCCCATGTTCTATTTTGAGCCATGGCGGCCATCTTGGTTGGTTGGCCGGGTCACCGGACACATTTTTTAAACTAGATACCCCAATAATGATTGTGGCCAAGTTTGATTTAATTTGTCCCAGTAGTTTCAGAGGAGAAGATTTTTGTAAAAGTTAACAGACGACGACGACGACGGACGACGGACGCAAAGTGATGAGAAAAGCTCACGTGAGCTAAAAAAAACACGAAACTTTTACCGGCCAACAAAGTAGCTACAGAATGTACCAATATGGTGGTGGCCGTGCGCCGTGCGCTTCACAGAGAGTCGTTTAGTAAATAAACATACATAATATTAAACTCACTTTAATAAATCAAATGTAAACCATTATAACTGTCCTTTCCTTGATTTAAATATATCAGTTTTACACGGGAAACTACACACTAAAGTTTCGAAAAGCATGAACAAGTCTACTATTTTTGTCGTAGGTAATAAGACAGATAAACATAATTGTTGTCTGTGATAAACTTGTAAAGTGTGTTGTTCAAACCACGACTGGAAAATCAAGATGCAATATATATAAAAAAAAAAATATCAAATTTACATATACTAGCATTTGCAGTCGAGAAGAATGGTATGTTTTAATAAACGTATATTTTCGAAACAAATTTATTATTGCAATCGTTTTCATAAAAGACAGTGAAAATGAAAATCTTGCAAATCAGATTAGTTAGGGAAAAACATAACGTATAATATTCCCTAAACATATTTGCGGTAAAAGGCATATGGAATAGGTCAATTTGTTTTTATTGGAGTTGGTAAATACACATCAAAGGCTGTCATGGCTGGTGATGTGGACTTTTAATCACAATGCGTTATACAATGTACCAGTGCCTCTAAACATTGGGCAAGTTGTTTCATAAGGGAACGACATCGATTCCCCCGAAATTATAAATGGTTCATACGATAGGAAATTCAAGCATACAAAATTGGAGCTTGATGGTTATAGGGATATTAAAATATATAGATATGACTAAAACTGAGTTTTGAGGGAAATTATTATCATATTGTATTGAGTCATATGTTGATGTTACTCCTCCTCGTGTCCACACTTATATTGAAGCATCTGCTAGCATTTATATTTTTATTGTATAGAATAAAGCAAATGTGATAAATTCCTTTTTATTTTGCTCCGATTTAGTTTGTCCTAAAATATCGCACTGCAATCACAGACGCTGTACAAAACCAGAAGATAACCACTGTGAATATTGTGAAGGAGAAATAAAGGACATGTCTTTTTGGAGAGCGTATACACCACATCCATTGTCTACCAAGAAAACTTGTGAAAGTATGAATAGATATAATTTACTTTGTTCTAAAAAATTTAAATAGAGAATATACCAAACTTGTTTCATTCGAAGGTTTTCCGTGAAGACAAGATACACACAAATCAATTATTGCAATGGAAATAAAAACATATAATTGTGTCGGCTTCAAATGTCCTTAAATAGTATATAACAGTACTTACTAACACTCAAGATTTCGTACATTAGGGTGAAGAAAAGAGGGGTATGTGCTAATAATTAAAAAAAACCAGATCAAATAAAACAGATAATCTTTCCAATTTGCAAAGCTGCTGTGTATCCCATCAATATAAAGGGAACATAATGTTATAGTTTGTTAATGCGGTATGTACTTCAGCCATATGTACTTGTATTTTTAAATAACAAAAGTATTTTTATGTTTATTTTGAACAGAGGCTTGTTCGTGGAGATCCGATAGTACTCGCTGTTTTCCTGGTAATTGTACAGCTGATCTTGCTTCTAACTGTAACTGCTGGCATGGATTTAGTGGGCAACATTGTGAAAACAGTAAGTTTTTCTTTTTGATGTAGAAAATAAATTTAGTTTTATTTATATTATTATTTGTATTCATAGCCTAGAATAATCAGGTGAAAATCAATGCATGTTTTACACAAAGTTTTGCTTAATCATAAGAACTTCGCATATGTGGTATGAGTTCCAATGAGACGACTCTTCATTCAAGACACAATGTGTAAAAACTAAAAGTAAACCATTATAAGTCAAAGATAATCATATATCGTGGTTTGAATTCAAATTGTTTGCAATTGATTTTTAAAATACAATCATGTATACTTTTCAGTAATTGCTGATGTAAATACCTCATATGCCGAAGCTAAATTGAGAGACACAGACACAAACAAGATCATAACGACACCAATCGACCCAAACCAGCCAGGTCCGCAACCCATCCGTTGGACAAACCATGTTAACTGGAAAGAAATAGACATAGAGATCAGTTTTAAGTTTCCTGATTTAGGCAAGCCTCCAGACTATGATCCTAAAGGCGAAAAACACTTCGTAATAGATTTTAAGTATGGTGTGGTCCATGCATCTATGCAGTTGAAACATTATAAAGGTATTTTTGTCAACTCTGCTTTAAATTCGGTTATTTTATTCTTGGTCATAATTCAATTATTGCACGTATGAAGAACGTTTTTTTCACGACTATATAAAATTATGGCCATCAGAGGATGGTGATATATTAATTTGTCAAGCTTTCTAAGGTCAATTTCGTCTAGCTTTTGATTCACAGAGTTATTCACCGGACATTCCAATTTTTCGAGCATTTCACCTGTTCTTCTTTTTGTAGAGAAATCTAAGAACTGATACACGTAATTCGATATACATTTAGTAAGTTCTGAATCAAACATGATCGAGAGTTTGAGTCGAATTGGTGAACCTGAATTTGACAACCGAAGCCCGTTTAGTGTTAATCTTGACTTTGTCATTCAAGATTTCTACAAAAATTAAACATTTATTTTTTCATTACAAAATTTATTTATTATACTATTAGTTATTACTTTATGATATTGTACAAAAATCAACCAATCAAATCGATTCGGTTTGGCCCAAGATGACTTTTTAAATGTTTATTTCATTGAAAAAGCTCCAAATTATTTCCCTTTGTTGCAAAAATGTCATTTTTGACGTTTAAATTGAAATATCTTTTTTAAATCATCGGTGACCTATATTTTTTATGATTGTTTTCAAACAAGCGATATATAAACTAAATACATGTAATTGTAAAATTTAAGCGGTTTCTGTAATTTAGTTCTTTTTTTATTTTGATATTACCAATATTTCTCCTATTAGTTCAACAGAAAAAAAAGAACATTAACAAAAATGTATGATACTTTCGGATGCAGATTGTGACCTTAAATGAACCATGACCCCATAGTTTCATTTCATATTTTTATTAGGTATAAGATAAAATTAAATCATAGAAAAAAAATAGCAAAATCCTATATTAGAAAAAAAAGTTAATTTAGACCCGCGATCCCCCTAACAGAAGTTCCAATTGTATCCCTGACACATCGTCCGACGAAGTGCAACAATCATACACATAAACTCACTGAAAATAGATAACAGGATTGAAAACTATCATTGATATTCTGCATAGAATTTAAAAGTTCTAAGTTGGATATGGCTTTTCAGAATCTCAAAAGTTCTATTGGTAATTTCATCGTTCGTACCCCAAAATGAAAATAACGTCGCGGCATTGGTTATATAACCATAGCTTTAGCAATTAACCAATCAAACCTGGGCAAATGAACCACAAAAAAAATCGTGGGTGATATCAGGTGCACTGGACTAGTAAACGTATCCTGCTCCACATGTTGTTCATGGAAATACAAATTCGGTTTTTACCATCATGCATTTATTTGCACTGTAGTCCTGCCATGTTGTGTAATCATTATTGCCATGAAAGCGCGAAATTTGGCTAGCCGAAAAACCAGGTTAAACCCACCATTTTTTCTTAAAATGTCCTGAACCAAGTCAGAAAAAATCACAGTTGTTATCTTATAGTTCTCTTCTGTGTGTGTTGCATTGTCATTTTGTTGGACTTTAGTGTTTCTGTTGTTTCGTTGTTTTCCTCTTATAGTTGATGTGTTTACCTTAGTTTTAGATTCTAACCCGGATTGGTTTCTTTCAATCGATTTATGACTTCTGATTAGCGGTATACTACTATTGCCTTTATTTATGGGTTGTAAAAACCAAACACAGATGATTCGGGATTTCCGAAAAAGACTTATTGCATTTAAAATATTATAACCTACTTTTGAAGTATTCTTAGTTTAAAAGTCAGTTGGTACTATCGACAGTTGCCTGTATATTAAAATTCGTCATATAGCATAATTAGTACGTCATACAAAACGTCTCGTCTACATCACACTCATTACAAGCGCTAAACATAGTAATTACAACTACTTTATGTACCATTTTTGTTTTAGAGGGAAGTCATTTCGAACACAGCTTCAATTATTCCTGTAAAATAAACGCAAACGTTCCAGTATTCAACCAAAAATGTGCCAAACCAAATATACAGGATATTTCTACATGGGAATTCAGACATGCCCACAGGTAATGATAAAACTTTTTTTTCCCATAGATTGATGTCTCTGAAAAATTTCTTCATTTTTATTATACTCGCGTTAATGTAGATATGAATTTAGCATGTTTGTTGCATGTAGACGTAGGATTAGATTCACTCTTATTTTCACAAATAATTACAAACAAGTGTTCATCTGACACTACATGACGTCTATTTTAGAATTAACTCGTATGCCTTTAGATACGATCAGGTTTAATTACCTGGTAATACTGAAAGTCTTTTATACGGAGGACTAATTTCTTTAGTTTATTCCCCTCTCTTGTCAATTGAAAAACAACAACATCCAAATTTACAAATGACACGTTATTTCGTATTAGCCAGTCAAATATATATAGTTACAATTGAAAATGAAAGCATAATAATTTTTGTTTCTGTTTCTTCTTTGTGGCGTTGGGTATTATTACATGGATGTTGCTATTCCCTTTTATTCAACTTGGATCGTTTTATAGTTATTGAAATAATTTGTCATACGTTTACATTGTATAATAAAATTGAGAAT